>JARBEQ010038245.1:851-15408 GCA_030265355.1 Tritonia tetraquetra | reverse complement strand
TTTTCCTCACCAATTCACCAGATCGAAGTGCGTGTTTGGACGCGTGTGCTTGCAGACAAGACTGAATGAATTATAATGATTATGTGACGAGGTTTGGGGCTACCGGTAGGGTCTCTAAAATACATTGGGTTTGTAGGACGTGGATGGAATCAATGAAGTCACTTCCCAGCTACTTGTCCTCTGTAATGACAATTGTCAGGGTTTTGTTATTCTGCTGAAACCCAGTGTTATATTTATATTATTTAATTGTATGTTCTACATTATGGGCTCGTATGTATCCTTGCTGTATTTGTGTATTGCAAAATCACTGTTGCTTGGAACTTGAATAGTCTACAATAGACTAGTATGGAGTTGGTTTCTTTTCCTTTCTTTTTGTACATTTTTAGTGTATTAGAGTCTACACTAAAATCATAATGACCTTGAATGAGTTGCTAAGGGCGTAAAACAAAGAATGACAGTTAATATTCGCAACAAAACGGGCTCTAGTTCCCTGTTACTATTACAGTGTAGGGCCCGCTCTATGATGCGGATTTACTCTGGATCAAGATATTAGGCCAACCACTGACTTTTTGGTGGAAGGAATTAATTTTGACCGAATAGCGGCCTTTCAACCTCATCGATTTCCAACTGTCAAGTGTTCTTTGACGTGCACACAGGACCTCCAAATTTATCGTCCATCTCCGATAGAACAAGGTTCTCATGGAGGTGGCAAATAGGTTTATATACTGAGTTTTATGAAGAAAAACAACTGCCGGGATTCGAACCTGGTACTTTTCTTTCAGAAATGAATACAAAACCTGTGCAGGAATCACTTGAAAATACAATTTCTCTCCTCACTTTCATGCAATAGCCAGATTATCCATCACTTTTACTTATTTTTAATCCACTGGGTATTTTTGGTCTTTCTGTTGTAGAGATTAATATCATCTGTTAATTTTCTATTTGTGTGCACAGCGAAAACAACATGCTCTGATGAGTTTTTCCAATGTGATGATGGCAAGTGTATCTCAAATCGATGGGTATGTGATTCAACCTCAGACTGTGAAGATAATTCAGATGAGAAACATGACCTTTGTGGTAAGTTGCCATAACTTTTTGGTTACTTTTGTTGTTGTTGGTGAATTCATTTGAATTTTAGTTTTCTAGTGAATATTTTCTGGTTTGATGACTTTTGATGTGGTTGTCTGTAGGTCATCAAAGAAACCTTTAAGTTTTTGTAGTAGAACGGAAAGATCAAGAATTCAATTAGATACCCAAAAGGAAAAACATGATAAAAAATTTATTTTTAAAATCAGGTTAGGCCAAATGATTTGAATAATTTTAAGCTAATGCATCATCATCATGATGCAGATGACCCAAATACAAACATATCACCACAGAAGCTTACTCTTGAATGGAAACTGAAAACTTTTTTGCTTTAAATATGATGTCAAATAGATTTTTTAGTTCTTTTTATCTTTTATACCCTTGTGCAGCAAACAAAACATGTGAAGGTTACAGCTGTCAGTCAAATGGCCACTGCATTCCATTAATGTGGAAATGTGATGGTGACCCTAACTGCCCTGGAGGAGATGATGAAAAAGGTTTGTCTAAACTTTTTTCTAAAATCATTTACTGGACTGTGACAAATTTTCATCGTTAAGGTTTCAGACGAAAATGTTATTGAAGACATGATAAATGCTAGTGCGGCGATGTTTCAATAGTTGAAAATAATCTTAAAATCTGAATGGATGTTTTCAGTTAACCTTTTTTTTTTCCCTCTCATGCACTAGATTGTTTACACACATGCTCAGCAACTGAAGAAAAGTGTCCTGGAAACACAGAAGAATGTATTGATCGATCGTTTCTCTGTGATGGTCATGCGGATTGCGCTGATGGATCTGATGAAAAAGATTGTGGAAGTAAGCATTTAAAAAGAAAAGAAATTGTTGAACATGATGAAAAAATATCTATTATATGTTAAATATCTCTCCAGTAGGAAATTTATTTTTCTTGATGATGTTAGAATTGCTTGTTTCCTGTATCTTGATTTATTATTTTTGTTTTGTTTTATATTTTGATTTGTTTAGAATAATTTTGTCTGGTTAATTTAATTGTGAGGTAAATTTTGGTCATGATAGCAAATTGCCTTTTTCCTTTTTAAAATTGAAGCTCCTTTCCACATACATTTTCAAAAGGGATTGTGTTTTTCCTAAAATCAGTTCAGCTGCTAATTTTGTCGCTTTTTAAAAATTTCAGAATGTGTTGAAGGTCATTTCACATGTCATGACGGACAATGTATCAACGATCAATGGGAATGTGATGGTGATGCTGACTGCACTGATAAATCAGATGAAGCAAACTGTACTCTGAAGGAACTAATAAATCAAACCTGCGACTCTGAAATGTTCCAATGTACCACTCCCTTGACTGAATTAAAATGTATAGCCAATGCTTGGAGGTGTGATGGTGATGCTGATTGTATTGACGAAAGTGATGAAAAGGATTGTGAGTTGGTTTGCATTCTTTTTATTTACTTAACGAGAGACATAAACAGGCTTGTAACCAACCCTAATTATTTTTCACCGTAATGGATTTTTCTTTCAGTAGAACCCTAAAAGTTAAAAGAAAAATGTCACTGGAGTTCTTTTTAAAGTTTTCTCTATTATAGTTAAAGGTAATTATCTTTATAGTTTTGCCCTTTGAGTGGACAATTTTATTTTGTTAAATAATAATTGTATTGTTTCTCTTTCTCAAAAGGTGTGCATACATGTAATTCAGATGAAATGCTGTGCTTAGACTCAAAATACTGTATGAAAAAAGAATTATTCTGTGATGATCAAGAAGATTGTAAAGATGGATCAGATGAAAGAAATTGCACCCATAATAATGGTAAGTTGGGAGCAAAACATTCTTGGGGGTTATTTCCTTAGTGGATTGCAATAAGACTTACTCTTTTAAATATTGGTACAACTTGATTTAAATTTATATGAAAGAAGTATTGTTTTTGTTATCTTGAGATGATGAAAGATTTATTATTATTTGTCTCTTTGTATTCAGTTACGCCAACTCCCAACTGTGGCGTTAATCAATTTGATTGTAATGGAGACGGAACCAAGTGCATCTTTGATCAGTTTAAATGTGATGGGAATAACGATTGTGGCAACTTTGCTGATGAACAAAATTGTCCTATTGAAAGTAAGTATTACTTTTTATAACTAACAGTGATAAGTTTTTAGCGATAAGAATGGGCTGCACAATGAGTTGGAATTCTGTTTGTGCATTTTACTATTTTGATTGCATGGGGATTTTGTTTAATGCGCAGGGGAGTGGGAGGGGGAGATCAATGGCAATAACAATTTATCTCTATTTGTTTTTAATGTATGTACCTTTAGACATACATAAGAGACAGATTTTAAATATTTCTTTTTCTTTTTGATTGCACAGCTAACAGAACTGGTATGACATTCTTTGTGTGCCCTTATTTTAAATGTTGTAAATTTATATTACATTTGATTAGTGTACTTTTCATTTTTATGGTACACCTGATGAGCAGTGTACATTATTTATTTGTTGTATTTTTTACGTTATTGAATTTGTAAAAAAAAATTATTGTTTTGTTGGGGGTGTTTTTAGTCTGTTTCCCGGTGTGTTGCCTTGTATCCCTAGATTTTGTTTTGTCATTGATTTATTTGGATTTTGTTTTTGTTTTTTGTTTTTTTTTATTTTAGTTTATATGAGTGCTTCAAGAATTGATTGAAAAATATAACACGAAAGAAAATCTTCACTGGGTTTTTTTTTATGTTTTAAAGTGTGACCATAGAACTCGTGTAAGAATGCTTTGATAAATAGCAGAACAGATTTTCTAATGTATTGACAAACTCACTGATATAAAATAAAAAGTAAATGGCAATTTTGAGTATAGCATTGGTAACTGACCTCTCCTTTGTGACCGACCATGCTGCGGTGGAGAGGCTTAAGTGGTCTAATGACTTTGAGGGCTATACCAAACAGGTATTTAGAGACATAAATACCAAAAGCACTTTCCAAAACTTAATTAAAAGAAAAATTGAAGATAGGCAGACGGAAGTAAATATAGAAGATGTAGAAAGTATCTGGTCAATATATAAGAAAGCAATTACTGAAAGTTATAGGATTAGGAGGCAATAATAAAAGGACTGCTTGGTGGAATGATATAGTAAAACAAGAAGTCAAAGAGAAAAAAGACACATGGAAGAAATACGTGGCAAGTAAAAGTAGTGAAGACATTGGAGCCTATAAACTAAATAGGAAGGAAGCTAAGGACTAAGTACTACCTAGAGGGAGACCAAAGAAAATGTTGCAGGATGCAGTTTCAGAAATAATAGAAAAGAGAGGATTTAGGCTTGTGTAGAGGCAAAGAGGATGTCACTGAATAGGGATCAATGGCGAAAGTTTGTGTATCACTCATAAACCTTACACCGAAAGGTACTAAAAGGGTTATTGATAAAGAAAGAAGAAAGATTAGTAACCGATCGCGTAGGGATGGGACTATTTTATGGGGTGTTCTGGTGTACAGTTATGATATAGACTGGTAGTCCTTTGTGGTTCCCATATGTTTGAGACATTAAGGTCAAAGTTCAAATTGATGTTCCTTTATTTTCTCCACGATTACCCAGTTTATGTTGTACATCAATTCTTTTGCATGGTGTCTGAGTATTCATTATGGGATGGCTAAGTCATTTTGGAACATTTTCTTTAAGAGTTTCATGAGAATTTTAGTTTATTGCAAACTAAATCACAACTTAAATGATCTAAGAGTGACCGAGTGGTATAAGTAAAGTGTGTGGTTGGGTTTGGTTATTGTTTTATATAAATCATCAAATCTCATATTTGTCATAATCGTGGGTTCAAAAATTCCTGCTCTCTGTGTATTGGTAGAATGGGTGACGGGTGAAATACTGATCTTTTGTTCTACTTGTTTTCTTAAAAGGCTGGGCATAGGGCAATATCTTTTTACTCTTTTTAGATTCTATTTGTTTGCATAGTGTTATATTGATTTTGTATTTGTTATAGTTTCTATCTTTTGCATAGTGTAATACTAATTTTGTATTTTTACTTTTCTTATCAGATAAGTGTAACCATAACAATGGTGGTTGCCAGCATGTGTGTGTACCATCCATGTCTTCCCCTGCTGGCCGTTATTGTGAATGCCATGCTGGATTTGAATTGATGAAGGGCTCAGAGACAGATTGTCAAGATATTGATGAATGTAAAATCAGAGGTACCTGTTCCCAGATTTGCATCAACAGGAAAGGAACTTACAAATGTGAATGTGAAGATGACTATTATTTATCAGATCATCGCTACTGCAAAGCTAAATCAGGTAACTGCTCTGGTAATATTATGTCATTACTTTCATTCTGTGCAAACATATCTCCAATGGTTAGCAATGAACCTCTTACTGATTGCTGTTGGCAATCTTGCTGAGTTATCTGGTTACTGTTCAATCCTGCAAGTGCAGGATTTTTTCCTCTTTAATTTTCATAGCTTTCAAAGTTCTGTTGAACCACCTTTCTATGTTGAAAAGTGTGTAACTTTAAAAGAACTATATTCATCCTGTGAGTGCTTTTGTGTATCGATACCAACATCTGCACTAATTTGAGAGCCCATATTGCATATATATTTTAAATTTACAAAACAAAAGATGGTTTGTGAAGCAGAAACATATCACCATAGTTTGGGTTTTTGCCATCATGCAAAGAGTTTGGCAAGGACAGGAATTAATTGTTTACCCATTTTCCAGTGTTAAGTAATTGATTAATGTTAATAAATTTTTGAAAATTATTTTAGGTAACCATCCTGAACTCATCATATCCGATGATCATGACATCAGGCGATATGAGCTAACCACATTCCACTACAGATTGTTGTTGGAGGACCAAAAGGTCACTGGTGCTATAGCAATGGATTTTGATATTCGCAAAGAAATGGTCTACTATGCTGGATCTCATCAGGACGGTGTTTATTCGTAAGTATTTTTATTGGTTTTGTATAGCTTTCAAATAGATTGTATTGCTCTGGTTTCTAACAACAAATAGTTACTTGATCACGTCACCAGCCCAGCTGCCATTCAGCTTGCTTAAGATAAATTAAATTTAGTTTAATTTACAAACAAGGTTTATCTTATCCATTTTCACGAGTGAAGAAATAAAATATAATTGGACCAGAAGATTATCTTAGATGGACTGCAGTTGGCCTACTTCAGATGCGGAAGGCCTGGTCGAGAGTTTTCTTCCCTCTGCCCTTGAGATTCACGTGGAATCTTCTCAAGTTAGTTAGAACTGCTTTGATATGACCTCTATGTGTTGAAGAGGGTGTAAAACTTCAAACTTAAGAACTTTTTAATGAATATTTAATCCCTTTTAATAGCACCATAGTTGTGCATGATTATATTATCTCTCATTTATATCTTTCTTAATCCTGACAGTGCCAACTTGCAAACAAATGAAGTGAAACAAGTCTTTCACGAAAATGTAAAATCTGCTGATGGCCTTGCAGTGGATTGGGTACATGGCAACTTATATGTCTCTGACACTGGATTTGACCACATCATGGTCTCCAGATTAGATGGTAGTAACAGCAAAATACTTTTGTCAGAGGACATGGATGAACCGAGAGCTCTTGTTGTGAATCCATACCACGGGTAATTTTTTAATGAATTTTATTTTTAACATTTAAGTACCAAGGCCTTTTGCCCTAAAAGTGCCACAAAATGCTAAGACTAAAAAAATTGTTCAACTTATATTTCTTTATCAAACTTTCACAAAACATGCTTTTCATTTATTGGTTCTGTAAAAGATTTGCAGAATAAATGTATAAAAAGTAATGATTGAAAAAAGAAGATAACTGGAAATATTTACCTGCCGACATACAGATCGTTGGTTTTAGTCATACATCAGTCTCAATAATGAGTTTTAGTTGACCGTGACAGAATACGGATACGACTCGAGGATTGTTTTATCACATTAAGAATATATATCGTCTTCTTTGAATGATTGGAGAGGTATTAGCTATAATTTGATCACCTAAACATAAATAATGTAGTCATGAAAAATAGAGACATCTGATATATATATATATATATATATATATATATACACATACATTATTGTTATTATTATTTTCTCAGGTGGATGTACTGGACTGATTGGGGAAGTGATCCAAAAATTGAAAAATGTGGCATGAATGGAAAAGAACGTAAAGCCATTGTTACCTCTAACATTGCCTGGCCAAATGGTCTTGCCATTGGTAAGTTACAGATGGGTTTTTTTTGTTTTTGTTAGAGAAATACAGTAAAAGGGAATATTTAAGACATTTAGGTCTAAATAAACATGCCTGGTAGGGGAGGGGAAAGCATAAAATTGCTACTGCTGGAATGAATGAACTAATCGTTTTTTGTTTTTTTGGTGGCCGCTTTGTGAACTATGCAGTACGCTTAACTTTACATGTTGACTTTACTGATTTATGGGTGTTGGATTGCTGACACAAACCAGTACTTCCTCTTCGACAACCATTTTCGGCTGCAGAATAAATTGTCATTCAGCATTGATGTTTTTAACAGCCTTTCTCTTGATTCTTTGTTTTTGTTCTTTAGATTATGTGGACAATCGACTGTATTGGGTGGACGCCAAGATGCATCACATCAGCAGTACAGATATGGATGGTAATGATTTCCGACTGGTTCTGAGGGGCCACAAGCATCTGGGCCATCCCTTTGCTATCACAGTGTTTGAAGATTATATTTACTGGACTGACTGGATCGCCAATGCAATCTACAAAATGAGCAAATTTGGCACTGGTAATGTCACCACCATAGGAGTTGATCTAAAAACCCCATATGATGTCCGGGTGTATCATATCTACAGGCAGCCTTCCAGTGAGTACTCATTCATTTTCATCTCTATTTAACAGAAATACTTATACCAGGCTTTTGGGGATTTTTTTCTTGGAAAATATTTGAATGTGTCGAGTTAATCATCCAGGTTTAGTATATCGTGGAGGTTTCTTGTCTGTGCATTGCCATTGATAATCTTTAGTCTAAAAGTGATAGGAAATTAAAATTAATAGTCCTTTTTTTAATCTGTAGTACCATGGTTTTAGTGTCTTTTACATATTTTAATAACGAATACTTTTTTCTTCCACAGAAATAAACCATTGTGGGGAGAACTATGGTGGTTGTTCTCATCTTTGTTTACCTGTACCACAGCATGTTACTGGTACCCAGTCAACAAAAAGATCCGAATGTGCCTGTCCTGATGGCATGGTTCTAGAAGATAACAGAAATTGTGTCAACAGTAAGCATTGGAATCAATTTTATTTTTTGACATAACTTTCATATTGACCACAAAACGTGACAAGCGAATTTTACGTTCTTCTGTCAAATCCATTGTTGAAACTGGTACTTGTCATGTTTTGCAGTCAATGAAGGAGTCTACCACAAAATGCAATAAGTGCCATTCTAAAAATAAGGTGTTCTGAAAACAAAGAGCAATTAGTGCCATTTTAAAAGAAACCTTTAACTGCAAAATGTGAAAGGCAATTAGTGCATTTTGCGGTGAAACCCTTCATATAAGTACAAGAACATTGCTTCCATTTGTTATCTCTATTCTGGAAATGTATGTAAGTGTGTAACCACAAATTTTCTTTTGAAGTCATTGCATCAACTGTTGAGTGGTTTCTAAATTCTTATTTGCTGTGTAATGATCAGTCTTGAATTAGGTACTGAAATACATTTAACATTTAATTCAAAGGGTTTCTTTGCTTGTTCTTTTAAAATCTTCAATTTGAAGTCAATTTTTATTTTTTTATTGTGTCATTTTATTATCTCCATGCACATTGTCAATCATTGTGTCAATTACTCTTCTAAGAAATAAAAGTCAATTTTCACTGGGGGTTGTATTTGTAATCAATTTTGTTTATTTTATCAAACTCAGGCTCGGAAACAATTTCACCAAAACCAAGCAAGCCCACTATTCCAGACAAAGAAGGAAATCCAAACCGACCAAAGACGAAAACTACATTAAAACCTAAAAAACCTATTGTTCAACCAAAGACGACAGTCACCACACCAAGACCTGTTATTGAAGAGGAAACAACTGTTAGTGTACATGAAACAACAGAGCAAAAACATGTCAATGGTACAGAAAAATCAGGTCAAACCTCAAACCCTATTGGACCAGTGGCAGGAATTGCTGTTGCTGTGATTTTGTCTGTGGCTCTTCTTTTGGGAATTGTAAGTATTGTTAAGAATATGATAATTATAGTTCTTACCATGGGATTCATCCTCAAATTTATTCTTGTTAGTCTAATAGAAATTATAAATTTCCGTGGTTGGTTTAGATTTTTTTGAATTTGGGATATTAGTAGGGACATATTGCATGTTAACCAAGTAAATATTAGAGAAATGTGTCTATCTGAAGAGGAACATGTCTGAATTTTGTGTAATGAGTTGTCAAACATAACTGGCCAGCATGTATGAATAAACTTCCAATTGCTGGGTAATTTTTTGTTTGTTTGGGGGGCGTGTTCGTTATTGTCATGGTCAATGTATTTGGGTTACATCGGTAACTTATCAAACTATTATGCTTTATTTCTTTACAGGTCGTATTTATTTTAGTGAGACGTTACAAGAAGAAGAATGTTAAATCCATGAACTTTGACAATCCAGTATACCGCAAAACAACCACTGATGATCAGTTGATAGTGGAAAAATCACGACTAGAGAGAGAGGTATTATTCCCTGTTTACATCTATTCTTGTGATTTATCAGTTTATGTAATGTTCTCTTTGTGTCAAGTTTTCATCCTTGATTTTTATACTTGAATTGTTGCCTTCCATAAAAGTATTTTGTTACATGATCATTCCTTAATGCAAAATGAACTTTTGATTTCTTTGATTAATATGTTTGCCATATGAAATTAGCATGTCGATGTTAAGAAGATAGCTTTGTGCTTCATGCATTGTTCGAGAGATCAACAATGTAGTTTCTCCTAGAAATGAAGTTGCTCTGTGGGTTCTTTCTCTAAAGTTGGCTGAGACTGAGATTATTGGTTTTGAATTTGAAGATTTTTTTATCAAGACATGCAATGCGGAATACAAGGGCAGCAGTCAAGTTAGGGGGGAATTGTTTCACAAGCATAATCTTTTGTGTTGCTTATTTGTTTCAATTTGAAATGGCATCAGAGTTGAGTATTGAGTATTGCTTCATTTAATACTAAAGTTTGTGTTTGTGGATTAGTGACAGTGTGTTAATAACTGTTATATAGGTTCATGCTGAGTCTTCTATAAATAATGATCATAACTTGTTTCTTTTTTTACAGAGCATGCAACCTTTGAATCAAGAACCAGAGATTGTCTGATCAACATCATATTCATTTTGGGCTTTCATCACTCATCATCCTTGCACATCATCAAAAGTGTCTGTGCCAAAATTATGTATCCTGCATTCTACTGTGAAAAATGTGGGACTTGTGGCTAAGCACAAAAACAGATGTTTCTATTGCTGGATGGTAACTTGATATCTGGTGTCGTGGCAAACAACTCTACAGCTGGTTTCCCCAAAGTTTTTTTTTAATCTATTAAATTGGCATAGCAAAGATTCATCTGACTTTGAGACTTGTGCCCATAGCGAATCACCTCTTCCAAGCTCCTAAACAGCTTCAACTGTTCCATCTCCAAGAGAGTATTATGAAGGAAATTGGATGGGACACTAGTTCATATATAAAACCAACTATGCCATTACACGTTCACTATTCCAAGACATGTCCATAAGTTTGGAGTTAGCTTTTGTGAAATATTTAAGATTTAATTCACTGTTTGCTGTTTGTATACAAAGAAAAAAAATAAGACCGTACCTAAAGCCAGACCGGAGATACCCCACAATCCATGATGGACTGGCGGATTAACTGTTGACACACTGGATAGCATTGAAAGCAGACAATGTAGACATCCAATTGTGTCGTTTTCATACTGATGGTGACACTGCAATCACTGGATAGGCTGTGAATTTATTCTCTAACATTCTGATTATCACTGTATTATTCTTGCCTGTACAATCTCAACATGATTTATTATAATTTTGAATTTCTGATGTCTTTGAAGCAATGTATCTATATATACGAGACTACCAGGGTTATTGTAAGTGACACAGTTTACGGTATTGACGTTGAATCCTTCCAGGGTTACTTTAAGTTTAAGTTATAGATGATCATGAATCTCAACTTTTGATATTCTTGAAGACGATTTCATGTATGCAGCTTAGATTTTAACAACAAAAATTGAATGACAATAATCATGCAAACTGATGCATTCCAATTTTCAAGCCTTACATATTAGTATGTTAAATCTATTGTTGGATAGTTGGGCAATTATTTAAGTTGCAATCAAGGTCTTCAATAGTAATTGTGTTGTGACCTGTGTCAGGATTGGTATTGGCTTTTTGGTTAGGGTAATTCTTCATCATAACTCAATGAGGCAAGCCTTTTGATTCTTTGCATTCTGTCTAAGCATGACAGGCATGGTTTTGATTTGTTATATTTCTCAATAGGTTAAATTTCATAAACCAGAAAATTGTCACGTATTGGTTATAGGGTTATTTCGTATTTTATTGTCATATTTTCCTTCTGCATTGCTTCTTTTTTCCCCTCAATCATGGGGATATCGCATCTGGGTGCAAAGGTTGTATTGAAGGTAACACAAAGGCATTGCCCAAAAGTAAGCCTTAAATCATTTCCTGTTACCATAAAACTTTACACTAAGTGATCAAATTTAAGACAGCCCGCTCAATACATGTGTACATGTGGGTGGAGACTAATAGAGCGAGTGACTGACACACTGTGATTGAATGGAAACATTTTGTCCTTTCTTCTTGTGAGCTGAATAGCCTCAGTCTCATGTTTTAGTTGGACTGATGGTGTGTGTGGTCCTCCAACCCATAGTCGTGTGAGAAATCAAGTCTATTGGTTGGACTGGTTTTGGGGAAGTGGGTATTTATTTAAAATGTGAAGTGTGGATTTGCTTTTGTAAGCCTAATGTTGTCATTCTATTGCTGATTTTTATAAAAGGTAGGTCTCAGGACAGTCGTCTTGTGAGCAGTGTTGGGGTCATGAAAAAAATATTTTAGTCAATCATCACAAAAGAAAACCCTTTTTGTGTGGATGGGAATTAAATGAGTATTAATTACTTATGTGTGCATGATTATGTTTTAAACAATCTTACAAGTCCCATTTATTTTGAGACCAGGTGCACAATGTACAGATTAATACTTTTTACAACTTGTGTCAAAGTAGGCAATGACTGACTTTCAGTTTTTTCCCTCTCCTAGAAACTCGCATATTTTTTTCAAGCCTTTTTTAAAACTTCTGGCATTAACTATTCCATCCTATGATAAATCCTAATGGCTCTTTTTACTTTGTATTTTTTTTAAAAAGCGCCATGGGGAAAGTAAGTGTTGCCAATTTAGTCAACTTTTTCACTCTGGCATTAACTATTCCACCCTTTGATAAATCCTAATGGCTCTTTTTATTTATTTATTTATTTTTTTAAAGCGCCATGGGGTAAGTGTTAACTTTTTCACTCGGCCTCACCAAAGCACACAGTCCTAACCCAAACTACTCATCACAATTAGTGGCATCTCATTGTTTCGGTCCCCATGTTCATTTGGTGAGACGGAGTAAAATATCAAAGTGAGAAAGTGTCGGAATGAGCATGCTCCAACCTTAGCATCAAGTGAACCCACTCCTCTTTTGTCATTCAGATTTCATCATCTTAGCTACACAATCGTTTGGAAGCAAAAAAGATGTTTGGCTGAAGCAATCTCTGTGAGTCCTGTACTCCTATTATTTTACATTGTCATGTTATAAGTTGCTTTAAAAATTAGATAAGTTATGTTTGCCTTTTTTCAATTATGAGGCATGTTGTTGAAACATTTAGTTAAGAAGTGGTTTTATTTTAATGACAAATGTTTCTGTTTTCCTATTTATTAGAAATGTAGACAGCTGATCATTGTTTTATTAAGTTTTTCAGGTCGTTAGTAGCTGTTAGCATTCAACAAGCGGAATCTCACTTTCTCATTTTATCTTTAGGTCGTTATAGCACTCTTAAGTTGTGTTAGATTTTTTTGCTTTAAGTTATTACTAATAATGTGTTGTCTAAAGTGTTTTCAAATTGATGATTGATTATAAAAATGTTTACTTTCCGATCCATACGTTCCAGTTCCTTGCTCATTGTTGATTATCGCATTTCTTGTTGAAGTTAATTTTGAGATTTGTTGGAGAAAAATCTATTCTCAAAACAATTTTGTTGCCATTTTTCATTCATTGTGTACAAAAAATCATTTTTTTCATTTGTTTGTGTGTTTTGCGCATGCTTTATTTATTTGAATGCTTGATTTTCAGTGTGATATGTTTGTGTATACTGATGGTGTGAGTGTGTTGACTCGAGGAATATTGTGTGAGAGAGAGAGGGGGAGAGAGAAATGGGATGGGATATGACCGAGTGACTCATGGACTGATCAATTACTGAGGTTGAATTGGGTGAAAGGATGAAAGAGAGCAGGTGAGAATTTAGAAAATAGAGCAACGAGAATGGACGAAATGAATGGAAAATCTAGAGTAATGAAAAATGTGTGTGATGACAGTGAGAAATAGAAATGTGTGTTCTATTTATTGCCTTGTGAATTCGTTTCAATAAAGAAAAAATAAATTGAATGATCTCAGTCAGATTTATTTTCTCGTTTCAACTTTAATTAGAGCAGCCACAACGAGAACACTTATTGTTTGCACTGTTAAAAAAGAACAATAAGGCAATTCACCAACAACGGAGAGCAGATCGTAAGCAATAAGCGTTCTGTGTGTGGCTGTCCAGGGGCAAAATGTGTAAGAAATTATACTACAAAGGCTGCATCAGTATTATGATATATTAAGTACCATAGCAATAGAGGGGGGGGGGAATAAAACCCATCCTGACCTAAAGGCTATTTCAAATCACCACACTAATGATAAACCAATGATGGCGGATGGTTCACCTATTAACGATAACGGGCGCATAAGTTATTAATGGCAATGATAAACCAACGACGGTGGGTAACCAATTATTTGGGTACTATTGGAGGCTTCGTGAGTAGAAGGTATCGAACCCTGGCGGTGATGTTGGAATTTTTTTTCTCTGCCTATTTCGAGTTTGATGGCTCTGGTCCTGTGGATTCCACATGAAATCAAGCCGCAAAGTCGAAATCGGTCCGTTCACTTGGAATTGGAGAACACCGAGCAAAGGATAAAAGACGAAAGTGGAGGATGCGACCAGGGATTATGATTATGATTAATTGAATGGGCTCACTTCTACTTCTACCTGTTGTGGAAGTGTGGGTAGGTGAACTTCCAGGTCATAAATTGTCTGTAGTTCGTTAGATGAGGAAGCGTTTCGAAACGTAGTGTCTTTGTTTATCTATTTGTTTGCTTGATTTGATTTTTTTTTTTATTCAAAAAAAAAAAAAATTTTTATGGGAGGGGGGGGGGGGGGGGCGTTTGTTTTTTTTTTT
>JARBEQ010038134.1:0-15414 GCA_030265355.1 Tritonia tetraquetra | reverse complement strand
AAACCCCGTTCGCGCACCAGCTATCTTATAATATTACACTGTAAGTATTGACAAAATCTCCCAATTCATTGCGACTGAGGAAGGAATAGCTACAAAGATATATTTAACGTGTATATTGGGCTCGGCTGATTAATATGGTTACGTATACTATTTAAAGCATTGCCCACCCTACTGACTGCAATCATTCAGCCTAGACAGAATGAAAGGGGGGGGGGGGGGGGGGGGGGGAAAAATAAACACCACATTGCAGTATTCATTGGGCACCTACACAACCAGACACACACCATCTCAATCTAAAAAGACGCAAACACACACACACCAATTGCCTGTCTCAATCCCCATGCGTGACCAGAGTGTTTCTATATATTCTCTATCCCCCAGTCTAAGGACCTTGATGCGGTAGAGTCCCAGCGTCTAGAGCGCATCCAGACAGTGAAGAGAATCAAGAGGGTCAAGTCCACGGTCAGCCACCGCTCCTTCTCGGCGGACTCCCGCAATGAAAACGAGGAGGAGCCGTCGCCCACTGTCACCTGTTTGCCAAACTGCTTTAGAAGTCAACCCCGCTCAGACAGAGACAGACTTTACAGGTAGGGGACACCAATTACTGCTTTTAAAGTTTTAAAGTCTTCGCCCTTGCCAACACATGTTAGGTCATATCAGAGGCAGAAAACTCCGATTTAAAGACCCACAGGGTCCATTACTTTAAACCCTCAAGTCCTACAAGGTCATGCCAAAGGCAGTTCAACATAACTTGAGATTCCACGAAGGATTCTCTAGGGGAAAGTTTAAATCCTGGACAAGGCGGGACCCCGACCTCCGCATCCAGCCCCCCCCCCCCCCTTTTCCAGTTGACTACACACAAATTAAATTGTCAACAAATCATAGTATCTCGAGATCAAAGTTTATGTAAGGTACACAATCATCGAGGACACGCACCAACCACAAAGAAGCATGGCAAACGCTATACCGACCACGATGAGTTCGAGGGACAATCTAACCAACAAGAGTGATGAGGGAACTATTCACTAGAAGGATAGCACGCAAATAGCGGGAGCGTTTGTTTATTTGTTCCGGGACTTGTACCCGTGTCATGAGTTGTATTTAAACCCCACAAAACCCAAGTGAGCACAGTGGGCTGATCACCTGCTTGCTTTATACACCTGATCCAGAGTTTTTACCAGCTCTGTGTTGAGCAATGCTGGATATAGAGCCGGTCACGACCCCCGGGGGGGGGGGGGGGGGAGGGGTTATAATGTGGTTTGGATAACAAAACGACAAACCAAAGGATGTATTCTAAAGTCGGGTTTTCCAAGCAGATATAAATAGAAGAAGAGGATTTAATAGGTTTTAATCGGAAACATCCTTTCCGTAGACATCCCTATTGACACATTTACTCTCTGCTCCCCCTTTTCTCTCTCTAAATGTGACCGTCTGAAGATCGAGAAAGGAATCCTCGTGTTCCGACTTCCCCTCACCTGATTCCAACCCTCCTTCCTATGACGGTGCCTGCCAGCTGCCCAATCGAGGAGGCGGACGCACCCGCTACGGGTCTGGAATAGAAGAGCAGACGGCCCTGCTGGTAGACATACCCAGTGCCCATAGGTCGTAAGTATTTTTTTCTCCTACCATTCATAAACACGGTCATCACGGAGTAGCATCACATTTTAATCACAGCGAAGACACAGACGAGAGTCTATATAATTCATTAGACGGAGAAACGGACGCAGTCCGTGCGCACGAAAGGGTTTTATAGACTATCTGGATCTTCACGCGACGAATACGTCAGGGAGATGTGGTGCCACTCCGTTCAGGACCTGAACGGTTTGTTATACATCTTAATTAAGTGAATTCATTATTGAGAGATCGGTGCCACATTTTTCATAATTTGGACGCAAGCATGGAATTCGATCAATTATAATTCAGCGGTCGAAACTGTGAATGAGTCATATAAATGCTAATCTAATTTGTGTTCGAGCAACTTTACGTGGCCAGATAATTAAAGGAGAGGAGTAGGTCCATTTATCATTTCCGTACATCTTGACAAGCCGGACCCTATCAATAATGTATTACCACATTTCCTGCTGTCCCAGCCATATGCAGCCTGCCATGAATATTGTATGGATATACTGAAGCTATTACTGCATCGTGATACCAGTATCGTCGCTATGATGATATCGAAAACCGCGACCCCTCGTCGTCTAATCGTAATAAGTACCATATTATTAGCTTCAATTGAATAAAGAATCGTATGAACCGCCAAGCCCAGCATCATATCTTAAACAGTGACCAGACCAAAACGGGTATGAATAGTAAAGTATAGAATTCGGGACCACGAGTTGACAAAGCTAGTTAAAAAACAATAAATTGCACCCTACCCAGATCGAAGTGCATTGTGCCCGCACCAAGCTGAACTACAGGCAAAGTCCATTACAACAGACACCAAAAATGAAATCATAGCAATTATGAAATAAGCGGTTCTTTAAAAAATACAAAAACCACCTCCTCGTGCTTTCGTTCTCTATCATTTCTATTTCTTGGTAAAACTTTCGGTGTCAGGAAGCGTTTAGCTCAAAAAGGTTTTGAACCTGCTCATCAAATGAAGTAATACAAACATAATAACATTACACATCGGGTCTTGGTAAATCACCAAATGATATTCAGCGGAGATGTGATGTGCGCAGTGTAAGAAGGGAACATTTTAAAACTGTATACCACCAGATGGATAAAGCATAGTTCTAAAGTAAAATAGCCATGCCTACAATAATTAACTGCTTTCCACATAAGTAACACGTCTCCTTATGACCTCCCAAGTAAGTGTTCATAGGTTTCATCTATCAATTTTTGTTTTAAATGAATGAAAAGACAAGAACACGCCACGTAAAAAAAAAAGAAAAAAAAAACACATCAAAGAACAAACAAGCACCAAAAGTGTGCATTTTTTCAGTCAAGAACAGTATCAACCTGCTGTTAAAATATGAATAGATGAACATATCATGTTCTCGACTGTCTGTAAACATTGCCATGCATTGCTTAAATAGGCTCAATATATTCTTTTTTTAAAGAAAGGACACAGCCAACATCAATAATGAATAGATCTTTGCAAAGCCAGACTGAATGTTTAATCGTGCTGCCAACAACCTCTCTCAATCCTCAGAAATCAATAACCCGCGGGCAACAATCTTTTTAATTTTAAGTGTTTGCATGCAGCCCTTACGACTTTTTACTAACCAAATACAGTGTAAATAACCTGCCCACCTATTATTGATAGCCACTTTAAATCAGAATAAACTTACAATCATATACAGAGGGCACACACTGAGCTTAAGAGCTCCATCAGTGCATACTAAATAATTATTGATTTTGGGACAAGACGAGAATAGCGGGGAAGAGCACTCAATGAAGCAAAGATCAATATCCTGCTCATATATCTTTCAACCCATACTCCTACGGTGGCATTTGAATACAATGCATAGGAAGGAGAGAAAGCAAATGAAAGGCTCTTATTCCTATGCTGACTAGATGACACGAACATGCGGAAATCAAGATATTCGGTTTACAATGTTAACAAGCAGTTGTTCATGTGTTCACCATGGCAGTGTGTGTGTGTCAGTTTAAAAGTTCAAAAAGTATGTGGATGTAATTTAGTGCATGACAACACATTCTTCAAGGTGTTGGATACGTTACAAAGGGAGCTAAATGTGTCTAGCAAGCAGGACTCCCGTTAATTTGACCCTTGCCTTAAGCTAGGCCACTAGTAAAACAAGCATTCTAACATTGAATAAAACACAAATTACCCATGTAATGCAAGAAAATGTAGAGAAATATCCTGCAACTAGGAAAACATGTTACATGTTCTAACCTTTTATAAATAAATCAGTGTAGAGCAAGATGTGTGTTGACAATTACCCAGTTAAATGGTCTCTACTCCACGGGAGCCTCCATGTAAATAAAATATATATCTATCACCCACGGTACCTAAATGAAAAACATGGTTCCTGTCCCCTCTCTAAATACTATTCCAGAGTTAAGCTAACCACAGTGGGATGATCACCTGCTTGGCCTAATATATTGACCCAGAGTAAACATCTGCCTCATAGAGCAGGCCCTACACTGTAATGGTAACAGGAAATTGGATAAGAAAGACAGGTTAAGCTAACGATGGCTGCCGAAAGTTCAAACTTTAAAGTCGAAAAAACAGAGAGAAAATATTAAAAACTTCCAAGAAAGACAATAATACAGGGATAAAGATAAAACCCTTCCTCAACTGGACACAAAATCCACTATTTTACCCGAAAATTTATATTTTCGGGCCATAAAACGTGCAACTATTCAGCTGGTTGGACAAAATTTAAGGGCTTTTCAGGGGATCCCTGGAATTCAAGGGCTGCACATATACCTTGGAAAAAAGCTGAGAAGGTTTACATAGAACAAGGCCAGACCAATGACAAATAAAACAAACAAGACACAGTTAAGACAGGATCTAAAATATCTTATCCTTCCATCTAATCATAGATAATTGCTACCAACAGACTTGTGCTTCGTTCATCACCCTATAAAGAAACAAAACTCCATAGCGACTCATAGCGCATTTAATCACAAAATGAATGTTTGGTGTTTACCCGCTGCCACCAGCAGGGTGCTGTTAACAGTGCAATGCCATTCTTAAAAAACACCCAATATTATAAAAACAAGAGATAGAGCTCCAATTAATCTTTGTTTACAAAAAAAACACAATGTCGTAATCATATATTTTTTTTAAGTAAAAGACTGATGATTTACATTTATATTTTTCTTGTTGTTTTTGTAAAAACTTGTTTTTTAATAACAAAGAAGAAAAATATATACCAGCGTGACTCACACTTCATCAATAAACTCTCATATATATTACTGTGGCAAAAATAAAAATTTATGAAATTTAAAAAATGTTCGAACAAATTAGTTTGAAATAATACTCCCCTCAAAAGTGATATAAGTTGTTAAGTATACTAGCACTCCTAACTAAGTGGCTATTATGGACAGTCCAACATTTTCACAGTTTTGTCCCTTTGATCAACTGCTTA
This sequence comes from Tritonia tetraquetra, assembly GCA_030265355.1. Lineage (NCBI taxonomy): Eukaryota > Metazoa > Mollusca > Gastropoda > Nudibranchia > Tritoniidae > Tritonia > Tritonia tetraquetra. The sequence goes on along the minus strand of JARBEQ010038134.1, from coordinate 10,354 downwards.
GTATCACAAAAATACTATATAATCCATGTTTACTACCATCCTCAAAGGAAAAAATATAGAAACAATACAAATAATAGTACTAAATTCTCCTTAATGGTAAAAAAGTTATTTAAAAATTGATACATTAATTTAAACAAAATAAATTAAACGTTTGTTACATTCTAGTCATAAACTTCAGAGTATCAACCATACCCCTGAATGATATACAGTACTCGCCGGATTCCAGCACAGGAGAGACCAATAAGCGTGCAGTAATCTGTTGTAAAAAACACTTTTCTGCATGACTGCACCCTTCCGTCACTATCAAGTGTTTGCCCATACACGCATGGGTAGGTCTAATATTAATAATACTGTATGTAATTATTAACATTGTTAAAGAAGCACACATAGCTCCCACTGTCTTATAGGTTACATGATGCTGCATGACCACTACCGTCGATATCTATGGCTCCCCAGCCCCGATCCCCTTTCACGAGCATGGTGTGTGCCGCAGATGGGATGTCAAAAATTTAATCCGCAGCCATTGACACACGCACGTCGAAGGACTTTCAAAATGGGCTTTTCACACCAACACATCGCAGCAAATAATCGTGCCAAAATACATATGTGGTAAATTTGGTCACTCTGTGGAGCGTGTAGGAATTCGCCGAATACTGTATTACTGCCTTCTCCCACATTTCCCTATATCTTTCTTAAAAATTGAAAATGGAAGTTAAACACTAAATTATGGTCACAAAGTAGGACATTGAACATGAGTTAAGATTGATTTAAAGGTAAAGAAAAATTTGTGGAAAATGAAGGTATTGAAAAATGAATTATTTTATTTCTTTCCTGGTGAGGCAAATGTATACTCTTTGGTACAGGATGAATTCCTTCCCCATGCATTCAAAATATTAATACAAGGATGATCTGACAATAAACTATAGCTTTCACCACTATGAGCATCTTATAATGACACAGCAGCATATCTCCAAGTAATTTTTTTATGTTCAAGTTAATGGTTTGGATGTGCAAAAGTTATAAAACAAGAGTAACATCAGTTTTATTCAGTTGTAGTACAACAATTTCGAGAATATTTTTTAGAGCACTATTTCACTCCACACGTTGGTCATCTTGAAACCCAACAATTCCAAGACAATATAAATCCTTACATCTGAATTCATGTTTTACCTTCCGTGTCAGGTATTGATGGATTAGCATTATATCTAAATGTAACTAAAAAGTGAAAAATGTCATTGTTTACAATGTGCCATAATTATATGGGCTTGTGGACATTTATTTATAGGTGAGAAAAACAAAGTTCATAGGTTCAGAATATTAACACTTTTATGACATGATGTGCCGGGAACATCACAATAAATCAAAAGATACCATACCTTCGCATAGTACGAGCAGCCCTCACGAGTCACCACTCGTTGTCTGACAATGGGGCTAGTATTAACCTCTTGACGTGATGTTATCATTTTCGTAAAAGTATTTCAAAAGAGTACAGCAAACATGATATTGTATAATTTCTAACGCCAAACCATAATCTTTAACATCTTTTTAAAAAAAAATGCAAAAAAATGAATTACTGCCCACTGATGATTGTTAATCATCTTTCGATTTTGTGAATAGTCATAGAACATAAAATATAAACAATTGTGTAAATCTTATTAACCAATAGTTCTATGACCCTAGCATTTAGCAGAAATTGAAATGTCTGGAGAAAAGCGTGAGAAATAGTGACAAACCCATAACACACCGCATGAAAAGGTAAAAATACAGGATGCGCCCCGTTTGCTGATGTCACAGTCAAAGGGAAATGCAAATATATATAAGGGAACCGTCGCAGGCATAGGTGATAAGTCCTGTCAAGTGGGTGCATAAGTACAGGACCCCAGGATAAGTGTTAAATTTGGAATGACAAATAACACTAATTCATAGTAGTTATATAACATGTTTCGTGCAGACAAATCAAATGCTAGAATTAGAATATGATATGCTACCCACGTATGTGCGGCAAATGCCTTAATTGAATATATACTACCATTTGCACATTGTCAACAAAATGAAAATGTCAGGACACAGGCAAACGTTTTTTATGTCATAACAACAATCAATGCCCTTAAAACCCTAAAAACTTTTAAAGTTGTAGATTTTAGGCCCTTGGCAAGTCACAAAATGTCCTACATTACATTCCATCTCTGATAGGATACCACAGGGTCATGGCCATAAAAGCTGTGAGAAAACCAAAGGAAACAAGACTGAATTCACCATTGGGATTAAATCCCCGAACGTTTTACGCACAAGACAAATGCGTTACTGCAATCCCACAGTGATAGATATATATGCAAAAACCAATGTTATAATAGCAATAGGTTAACTTCCCATGAAATGAGCAAGTACCCGCTATTAAGTTAAAGCATGCTATTTGCTACGTTAACCAAACAGTAAATAGTCCAAAGGAGCTATAACAGCGATAGGATTACTACCCGTTGAGGATAAAAAAATGGTCGACGTGAAGAACAGCAACCTGTATAATGTGGGGCATATTTTTATAATCAACAGTCACAGACTTCAAGTTACAAGCTATCAAAAAAAGCACCAGCTGAAAGGTAAAAAGTGAAATATTAGTAAGTGAAAACAAAATCTCCCTCCCTGTGACTGTGAGTGTCTACAGCCACCATTTTAGTTCACCACTTTCAAAGTTCACAACATTGCACAGAACATTGGATAAGATAAATTTTGTCTATAGGCCATCTAGTCTACCAATTATAATCTCTTAACAAACAGACTAAAACGAACCCTAAATAAAAATAGAGCAGAAATTATCACTTTCGGGATGTTGCAGATTTGAATATTGAATTTGAATGCAATGCAAAGAAGTGTTTCAGTTTGAGTAGTGCTTCAAATATATTGCAACATATTGTCTGAAAATAATTCGTTTTACATGAACCTTATCCCCATGCTAATTCAAAATCTTACAATCATGTGAAAGTGAAACAACAACACAGCCAACTTTTGAGAATGGAGTTGAGACTAAAAAGAATGTTAGATAGACTAATGTTAAACCCATATAACGTGTAGACCAGACACCATCAAATCATATTCTTCCTATGGTTTCACAAATGATAAAGGACAAGGATGTCATAACTATTCAGCATATAGCCTAACACTAAAACAGAACCAGCAAGATGATGGCTTCTACCACTCTGGTGTCCGCCATCTTGGATACTTTGTGAGTATTTGTTTATTTTCTGTTGACCTAAAAAGGTGATAATTTAACACAAGAATAAATGAAATTGGTTATAATCAAAGACTATATTTCAATCTCTCATGTATATAACTGTCTCAAGTTTATTAAATTTACCTCAAACCCTTCCAAAAAGCCGGCAAATCCTACGTATGGCGCACGTTTCTTTTCATGGGGAAGCTTGTCTGGCGGTTGCAAAAATTGTAATGGATCCCTTGCTGCAAAAAGAGCCAGCAGATTTGGTGGTAGATACTGAGTCATTTTCTTCTCAGAAACAAACACTGAGAATATCAATATTAAAAGTCCAGTGAATTTTTAACAAACATCTATCTAGGAGTAGGTTACCTAGTCTAACCTACTCTTGCTTCAAAGAGTCACAGTCGTTCGTTGTAATGTTTGCTTCCGTTTCACGCGAGGTTACCGCTTGCTCGCTGAGCGTGCGTTCAGTTGGTTCCAACCATTGATTTTTATAGGTGGCAAGAGAAGGCGTACTATACAGAATAGGGTAACATAAATTTCGCAGCACACAGGGCAGCTACGGACAAACTGTTGGTGTTTTTAAACATTTGTTGATAATGTTACTTTCACTATTATAATTTTAGCAATCCAGGCAAATATGAAGGAAGCATTAAATATTTATCATTTTTTCCATCCCCAAAAATATGCTCTTATGCTCAAGACGTGTTTCATCCTTTTATCAATTCAATATTTTTTTAGTAACTTGTACTTTCGGTTTTACTTTTATAAACACTGCGTCATGACTTTCCGTGAATGAGAAAATAATACAATTAGGATAATTATTTTATTGTCATAAACAAAAAAAAGGGTTTAATAATTTTTAATGTATTTGTATTATTTCTTATCCTTCGATTACTTTGCCCACCTAATCTAAGAGAGGTTATCCATTCTCCTTTACTTTCCACGATCATAATAATATTATTATGTTTATGTGGTCTCCCATTGGCTGGACCAGTCATCGGGAGTTGGAGGCCTATCGAGTTGTATAGCTTAGCAAGTCTTAGTAATCCTTGGTTGTAGAGAGTTACGGCGTTCGAGTGTTGTGTGTTCTGTAGGTGCAGTGCGAGTTCTCGCGTCAAGTAGGCATTGGCAGTCGTGCTTTTACTCCTTATTCATTGTGGAGCACATACACACAAAAGCACTCACGTTGAGCGCTCGCACGGTATTGTACGTGTGGTAAGGGACCAGGGAGAGTTATTATTTACAGTAACAAGCAGGCGATTGTTGTGTTTACATTTTCGCTTTTTTCTCGTTCGCCCTGGCCAAATGGAAAAATTAATCGTGGTACATGATATTTACCATTGTGATCCTACATTTCTTTACATCATGGAATTGTATACTGAAAGTGTTGCGTCGGTGTTTTCTCAAAACTATTTGGGAAATGATCATCTATCGTTGGCCGTGTTTATTAGTCTACTGTAGACTATGATTTATTTTGATAAACATGTGCAAGGTATTTAAATTTAAATAAAAATTGAGTGTGAAATGGTTTAATCTCGGGTAGACTAGGTGCAACTCATGAAGGCAGCATTATGGAGGTTGCTATGGCTGGGATTGAGGGAAATGGTGGTCCAGCGGGCTACCGGGACAATTATAATTCTGGCCAACGCCAGGCACTTAGACATACTTCTCACCTTCCAAATTCCAGGTCGTTTCCTAAGCTGTCGGAGGAAGACAACGAGGATGGGATGGGCGCATCCGGGAACGACTATACCTGTGAGCGCGTTGTGATCAACGTCAGTGGCCTTAGGTTTGAAACTCAGCTCAAAACGCTGAACCAGTTTCCTGAGACTCTTCTCGGCAACCCTCAGAAACGCAACCGCTATTACGACCCTCTTCGAAACGAGTACTTTTTTGACAGGAATCGTCCCAGTTTTGACGCCATCCTCTATTTCTACCAGAGTGGAGGAAGATTACGGAGACCTGTCAATGTACCGTTGGATGTGTTCTCAGAAGAAATTAAATTCTATGAATTAGGTGAAGGTGTGTTTGAAAGATATAGAGAAGATGAAGGATTTATAAAAGAGGAAGAGAAACCTTTGCCCCAGAATGAATTTCAACGTCGTGTGTGGCTTCTTTTTGAATACCCAGAAAGCTCAGCTGCGGCTAGACTCTGTGCAATTTTCTCTGTAGTTATCATTCTATTGTCTATAGTAATTTTCTGCTTAGAAACTTTACCACAGTTCAAGCATTATAGAGTTATCAATGCAACTGAAAGTGATCCAAAAGAATCCATCGAAGAGGATGATATTCCAAAATTTAATGAACCCTTTTTTATTATTGAAACATGTTGTATTATTTGGTTTACATTTGAACTCTTGGTCCGATTTGCATCCTGCCCAGAGAAATTAGGCTTCTTCAAAAACATAATGAATTGCATTGACATTGTGGCAATCATTCCATACTTCATTACACTGGGTACTGTGGTTGCAGACGAGAACAAGAGCAATAATCAAGCCATGTCATTGGCCATTCTCAGGGTCATTAGACTGGTCCGAGTCTTCAGAATATTTAAGCTTTCCAGACATTCAAAAGGCCTTCAAATCCTTGGCCAAACTTTGAAGGCTAGTATGCGAGAATTGGGCCTTCTAATATTCTTCCTTATTATAGGTGTGATCTTGTTTTCGAGTGCTGTCTACTTTGCAGAGGCTGACGCAAAACAAACTTATTTCAAAAGTATTCCTGATGCATTTTGGTGGGCAGTGGTAACAATGACAACCGTCGGCTATGGAGATATGAGGCCCATCGGACTCTGGGGGAAATTGGTTGGTTGCTTGTGCGCTGTCGCTGGTGTGCTCACCATTGCTCTTCCTGTACCTGTTATCGTTTCTAATTTCAACTACTTTTACCATCGAGAAGGAGAGGGAACGGATAAAGGTCAATATAAACATGTTCAGTCTTGTCCGAACTTCCCAGATAAAAAGGATTCTCTTGACTCTGAATTTGGTTCCGATATTATGGAGATGGAGGAAGGCAATCACAGCACGCCTTTAACAGAGAAAGTGAAAGAGAACCATGCCATCAAGGCCAACAACCCTGGGAATGATTTTGGTTTGGAAACGGATCTATGATATTTAAAGGACACTCAACTCGAGATTGAGAAAGGAAGAGGCACAGTCATGGATGGATAAAATGAAAGGCTTGGATTGAAATGAAATGTATTTTTACTTTGATTTTTTTAGATTCCTCTAATTGTAAGAGTGTGAAAACAAAAGACTTTATTCACTTTTTTAGTCTGTTAATAGAGAGCAAATTACAATTGACACTTGGCATTTTCGGTGTGAAATTATTTTGAATGAACTGAATTGTCATTGTTGGTTTGACGGAAAGTTAAGTATTGAAAATTGAGTGTGATTCTGAGATCTGTCTCAACATGGTTTGAATCCATGAATAACCTATTCATGGCATTTTAGGGTGCTTTGAAGAAAAGTATTTGATTAACATACCTCTTTCATCCCTGCATTCATCATATTATATATAAACCCACATGTGATAACGGCAAGGTTTTGTCTACTCGACCCTTGCAACCATACAGTTTGTTGTTGACATATTTCTTCCCATAAATAGTGAAACTGAGTGTTAAGCTAATTGTTGGCCCTTCTGTAAATAGATTATGAAAATAAGGATGCTCCCTTTTTTTTCAACTTTTCTACATATTTACAACCTTAATTTCTTGTACATATTAATTATATATGTTTCTGTGATCATAATTAAGGTTTTAGAATTCCAGGTTGTGTGGTTAGTTATATGCTATTTTTTTTCACATTTTTTCCCTTGATATAATAATATAATATAACTTATAACTCTTCTTCATAACTAGTCCATCCAGTTTGTTGAAATTTTGCATGCTTTACCATTAAACCAAAGCATTATTCATTTTCAATTGTAGATTCATGATCTTCTTTAATCTGCCATCAAGTCATCCAACTTACGAGTTTTCATTTTCCATGGATAGAATTTTTCCTACCTTTTACTTACTTACCTACCTTTTTTCTTTCTCTTTTGTTATAAATCTACCTTTTTTTGCTGTCTTGATCGATTAACTGTATTTCATAAAAATAGTACATTTGTATGCAGAAAATGACATAGGGTTAACATAATGTTACATTTTATGTAAATGCACACAAAGTTTTTATTGTACGTATCCACACATTTGTCAGATGTACAGGAATCTTTTAAAAACAAATACTTTTCAATTAGTTGAATGCAGTTTTGAGTAGTATGGTGATAATATAATGACTATGATAATGCTGTTTGTTACAATGACTCGATTTTGAACAAAATCAGGCCCAGGAATTTATCTATGCATTAAGACATATTGACCGGAAAGTGTTTTGGTCTTCTTCTTAACTCATCAACTTTTCTGTGATCACTTCGGACATTTATGTTTCATTTCTAGTGTCCTTAAATGACTTCTTGTGCTTATAACAGTAGCCATCTCTTTACATCACTTGCCTTTATTTTTATCTTATTAGAACTCACATTTTTTGTAAGGCTTTCGTCAGATCTCAACTATCTGAGATCTGTGATACTACTTGATACTATTGTTGTGATAGGCTGTTTCATTTGAAACATCAAATTGAATCTCATCATTGTATTTTTCTTATCTCTATTGTTTCTACAAGGGCCAGCATTTGATCTGTTTTAAGTGTTTGTTAATGTGATGTAATGTTAAAGAGTGAAGAAAGATAAAAAGGCATGTAGTAATTTTTTTCAGCAATTTAGTAGCAGTAAAGAATGTACTTTATGATATTACATCATTACAATGCTTTGATTAATATGAATACTTTTTTTTCCATTTTTATCATCACCATCTGTTTCAAACCTATATTGGGGTACTATATATATGCGTTGTGCACATCTGTAATGTGTGAATGTGTTTGAATGTGTGTCTTCGTTATGATTATGAACGGAACTCAAAAGTGTTGGCAATTGATTATGTGAAGGCCTCTTATATGTAGTAATTATAAAAGTTGTAGAAAATCGGTTGATCCACAAACCCTTAGTCATGTGATGGTGGGTCGTTTTGATTCCATTATTAGAAAAGTCGTATTTAGTATGATGGTTGCCTACAATACCTACCTACATGGGATCATCTATAGTAGTCTTTCTCACAAGCTTGGATAGTTGCTCCAGTACATACCTACGGTTCATCATCATTAGTCGGGTTCATCATCATTAGTCGTTCCCATAATCCGGAATCAACAGTAGCCATTCTCATAATCTGTGGACATCAACATTAGCCCCTCTCATAATCTGGAAATCAGCGGTAGTCGTTTTCATAACTTGAGACATCAACAATAGTCGATCTCATAACCTAGACATCAACATTAATTATTCTCATCAACAGTAGGTGTTGTCCTTACCAAAACATCCCCCAACCTACACAGCTGCTTCTACTACGTACGGGCATTATCCCCATGACTCGTCTCCGTCATCGTCTTTCTTTACAAGAACTACAAGTACAACTACCACCGCCATCTTACACACTACAATTTGGGACACACATTCTATCCCATTACTAGGGGTACCACCAGCAACACCCTTCATCCTCGTAACGCACGTCAGGTCTGCTGTTTCTCATCCTCGTTTGTCTGGAAATTCATTCAATCATTCTTGGGGTGTATTGGATCAGCTTTCGTCGTATGTCCTCCGCTTACACACGAAATACACTACTCATCCTCTCTCACACACACAATGTACACACATTAACACGCCTCACGTGCACAATGGGATGATTCCCTAAATCTAAAGTCAGTTGTGATAATCAATCTCTCAAATGACAATAATTATCTGCAGCCACGAATTAGATGTGAATCGAGGTAGGCCATGTGAGGGGATGAAGATGAAAGGTACTCTTGCTGTATTCTATTCTCTACTGCTACTACAACGTCAAGGCTGTTTTGCTTTCGCAATGTGGATTGTACTACACTGTTCTTACAGCCGCTTACAGACATGGAGCTAACACTAACAACATCCTCGCCATGTGGGTGGCGCCGACAATGACGAGATCCGTATACACCTGGTCCCTCATCGCTGATCAGCCGGCCAAACACCGATGGCAGCAGAGAACGGAAAGGTGAGTGGTGGTCGAGTGTGTTGTTTATTGGTTTGATGATTGGTTCCCTTCTGACCATAACCATCTATATTCACTACCTCCCTCTTGCTTACTCACTTACTCTCAGTCTGTTTGATTCGTTATCTTTTCTTCCTGACACAAGATGCTTGTTGTTTTGATATCTCTATGTGAATTTGTCATCAGGAGGGCCAAGAGTCAAGAGCTCCCCAAAGCGACTGGAGCTGCAATGCACGTTTTGGGTGTTGTAAATGATTTTTTTTTTAGAAAATGCTCGTTTGTATGGTATTAATTAGAGTTAGAGAGGCGGAAACTCCATACGATTGATTACATTCTTTATACCAATGTTTTAGCCTACAGTGCAGTCCACTTAAAATAACCTCTCACTCTCATAAATAAAACTCGGGTTTAAGATAAACTTGATGTTCTTGGCCCAATTTTCTTCTTCATACTCCACCAACCTTGTGTATTGTAAACTCATTTGTCTGGTCCCTTGGAGTTTATCTTAAGGGGACTGCACTGTACTAGTAAGTGTACTGTATCGTAATTGTATAAACTGTGTGTATTCACCTTACAGAGTGTGTTCATTCATATATCGTTACATACTACACAGATGGTCTAAGAAGATGGGAAAGGGATGTTTTATGGTGGGGGTTATGGATATGTTATCCTGCTTCTGTTATGACTTGTTGTCAACTTCGACCGGTGGCACTCCACAGAGTAAGGAGAAAGGAGGGACAAATAGGTGGCGCAAAAAAGTGGGCATATTTGATTTCTAAGAAACAGTCACACAGAGAGTTTGACGAAAGGCGCGATTCCTTTTGTCTCGATACCCCAGTCTGAATTTTTCTACTCACCTTTCTCCTTTCTCTGTGTGCCACCAGGCTAACAATATGCTGTGGCCATGACTACCAGTACCAGAAGCTGTTATCACAAAGAAAGCGTTTCTTTGTTTATCCCTCACACACACACACACACACACACACACACACACACACACTCTCTCTCTCTCTCTCTCTCTCTCT
>JARBEQ010038023.1:0-12941 GCA_030265355.1 Tritonia tetraquetra | reverse complement strand
CCCACAAGGGCTGCCCAGAGTGGTGGAACCTCCCATTGTTATCAATAGCTGAGGGGGTACCCACAAGGGCTGCCCAGAGTGGTGGAACCTCCCATTGTTATCAATAGCTGAGGGGGTACCCACAAGGGCTGCCCAGCGTGGTGGAATCTCCCATTGTTATCAATAGCTGAGGGGGTACCCACAGGGGCTACAGTAATTTTTTTATTTGCCCGTCTTTGATTAATACTGATCAGTGTATTGCTCATGGTGCCAGTAAAGAGTTGTGGACACAGTGGACTGATCACCTGCTTGTCTGAAACTCTCTGATCCAAAGAGTTTCCGGCTCTGTGTTCAGTCGTGTTTGGTTGTCGGGGCGCCTGCTTTTTATGGCAGGTATCTTGTGTGCCTTTTGTGGCTGAACATAGGGCCAGCCCCAACACTGCTCTGTGGTATTCATAGGGCTCGATCAAACCAACAAACAAACACTATTTAATACCTAATCTTTCTCTGTACAAATATACTGTTTGCTATTCTTCTATGACTTCTTTCTACATCTGGCTTTATTTAACTGTCTTAGTTCTGAGGGACAGGAGTAAGCTCTCTGTGTATGGTTCCCATACATATACCCAATAACTGCTATGTTTTTCCTGTCACACTTCGGGAACTATTCTAAGACGTTGTACGGCTGAAATGAATTTTTTAATGATTTGAGAGCTATTTTGACAACACACTACGCTGAATTAATTTTGGCTATTTTACTGTAAAATTACTAATCGATTGGACTGGTTTTCTTCATTCACAATGGCTTTGAAGAGGCCATTACATTACGGTATTCTCTCAACTCTATAGGGAGTATACAGCATGAGCAGCCTGTTAGGTGCTTCAGCATTAACATTCTCTGACAAGATCGTTCCCTCACCCTGTCCTCGGCCAAGTACTGGATTACACCTGGGTCAAGTGAGATAAGCAGAATAAAGTGTCTTACCCAAGGACACAACTTGGTACAATCAGGACATGGTGTTCCCCTGTGGTTACCCATCCAAGTACTAACCATGTCCATTGTTACTTGACATCGGTGACCAGTCAGCATGCTATCCATTTTACTATCAGCGCCTCCGTGATTATTTATATGGTGTATTTATAATTTTCATTACCATTAACATGACCATGATTTCTCTCAATGCAACCCATAGACCAATCCTTTTGAGTTACCACCAAGTATTTATGCATATATTAAATAATTGATGTCAGAGATTATATATTGTGTCCTTATAACCAAGCCAAATCCATTACTATCTATTTTTAAAAATTAACATTTTCTGTGTGTCAATCAAATCGCTTAAGTCCGGGTTTTTGAAAATGAGAAAATTCATGGGGATTTTCCTTGACCTTCAACATACCTTGTCGAGATCGGCGTGGACGGAAACCCCACGTGGAGCAAAAGGGCAAAAGCTCGCTCGATCTTGATTTTCAGTATGAATATGGACCGTGAAAGCGCACAGGCTCATGCGAGAGGTGTCAAAAAAGTTACCACAGGGATAACAGAATGAAATAATGAGTAATAGAACACAAGCACTCTGCGCATTTCTTCCCTGTTATATTTAATTTTTTTTCTTTCTCCTGTAAATTTGTAAAACAACCACGATGGACTTACGCAGTTTGCATGCAACACAAACGATATTCATTTCTCCGTCTCAGCTGCCATATTTGTCTTCTGTTTTCCACAATCGTGAAATATTGATATATATTCCATAAACAAACCCACATCTGTTTCTAAACCTCATGGCGTTAACAATTACCATACTACTGTCGCAATATGACACTCTCAACTTTCCCCCTTGCGTGCCATCGTCGCATATTTGTGACATGAGAGTTTGCCTATTATCATATGGCAACAGTGAATGTTGCTCTAGACATTCTATTACCCTATTTAATACTGTACTGGTTGAAGAGTTCCTCTCATTCGGAATAGTTGCCATTTATCAATATTTTTGGGCTCAACAGGAGCCGATGGATTGAATCTGTTAACTTTAATTTTCTTTAGAAAGTTTTTAAATCATTAAATCATTCTGCAGAATCAGTCAGATAAATACAATTTCCATTTGAATGACCTTTGTAAGTTTATCAATGTTTATGAAAAAATGTAACATGTATCAGCACAATAAGTTTTAGGCAACATTACACAAACATGGGCGACACTCAACAAATAATGCACCACCCAAAGTGCTGAAAGGTTAAATCAATGATCATCTAAAATAAGATGTTCGACTCGATGACTTTTACCGATGACGAATGAGAGTGATGTTCCTTTATTATCGTGTGTTCCCATAATTCTATTATTTTTTTGGTGGTCTGTTATTTTTTGGTGTGTTCAATACTCGATACAAAATGGTATGGTCGTAATGCATCCTTTTATCAAAATTATGTGAACTCAAAAAAATAATGCACCAAAAACATAGAATGCGTTCTATCCGGTGCACGCTATGGCACAACTGGCCCACAAGGTGCAAGGGAACCTACTCTAAAAATTTCCTCACTCAGTATATAGTTAAATACGCTGAGTCGAACATCTTATTGTAGAAAGATCTTTGGTTAAATTAGTAGAAAAAAAATTAGTGACAATTATATATGATGCAAAGATTAACATACCTAGAACTAGAAACCTCTGCTCAAATTTTACCTTTTTTCATGGTACATTTTGTCCTCAGCAATCAATATTTGTTTATTGGTGAAATTAGAGTTATTCAACTCTCTACTTAACAATGGATAATTTTCTGATTGATTCGACAGCAATGACTGACAAATGGCATGGGCTAATTGACTTGAGTAACACTCAGGTGCCATTAGTTTGGATAAATTGATGACATTGAAAACATTTGAAACAGAAAATTTGAATTTTAAATATTTCTTTTGTCTACCAGGCTAAAATAAAACAATTCCAACAATACCTAGTTGCAGGTTTTAAAAAAAGGTAAAATCCATGAACAATGGAATTAGGTTGTGCTTCGCAAAAAGTATGGAAATAAATTCTGTTTCACAAAAAAATTTTAATGTTGTCTTTTTTATGTGGTAATTAAATTTTATACTTTATACACCACTTTCTGTCACAATTAATTTTCATACTCACTTCACATTGATCATGCTTGATGCAAATATACCATTATTTTTAGTTGGATTTTCCCATCAACAATCTTAACCTACTTTGGAAATCAGAAAATTTGGAAAAAATTGAATATGATGTTTAAATCCAGTGCTAGTACATCAAAATCGTTCATATTTGGTGTGCCAAAGTGCAAGGTTTGGTTTAGAATGAGACGTTTTCAAATCTAACTATTTTGGTCTGAAGAATGGATGTTTCAGAATTTTTTGATTGAAGGTTTATAAGGTTATCAATGATTTTTTTTCTTTATAAAATAGTCTAATAAAGTATGTTTCTCCGTTTCTACATTTGTTCTTTGCTCCATAGCATTTCTAGCTGTATTTGGTTCCACATGGTGGTTGGATGCCTGCAACAGATGTATAGTTGCTAAGTGTGCCTTTTCTTGTAGAACAACTCAACACACATTGCGGTATTAATATAGCTTGATTAAACAAACAATTTTCTTATAGCTCTGAACTCAACCACAGTACAACATGTATTCACTGAACATACATTCGTCAATTTCACGGATCCTCTGAACAAACAGTAATGTGACCTACTTTGTGAGCACACGTCAGCTCAGCATGGGCTATTTTTAGTTGGGCTTTTAGACTACTTGAGAAATTGCTTTGCACTGCTTGAGCAAAAGACAAATAGTTTGAGGAATGCGTGGAAAGGTTAGACTTATGTGTGAAACAAATGCAAAGAAAATAATTTCAGACATAACCGTTTGTTCGGAGGATCCATGAATCAAACAAACGTGTGTTTGGCGAATGCGTGTAGCACTCTACAATTTTTGTAATACATACGAACAACATTGAGTCCATAAAACAAATCACAATGCAACAATTGTTTTATTGAAGGGAAAAAAAGCGTATGGAAACAAATACAAACAATCAAGACTTGAAGGAATTATATTTTTAAACTTTTTAAAACAGAAAAAAAACCTTTTTCTATAATATCCATAAACAGGAAAAAAGGTATTCATACACACATAAAAATGACATTATCATTTAGTAGAGCATGATAAAAACTGAAGGGATCTGATCCTAGTCGTGTTATGCTATTTACCCATGAGAAGGATACATTCGTGTTGACTGAATGGATCCTGATCTTAGTCGTGTTATGCTATTGAGAGCAATACATTAGTGTTGACTGAATGGAAATAAAAATGGAATCAATCGTGCAAATCTATGGTTTTTTAAACAACTGATTCAGTCAAAAAGCCATATAATAAACTATAGATTGAATAGTTCCAGTGTACTATTTATGTCTTCATGTACCGTAACACTGCACATGAACATGCAGTAATTTGAGTGTACTGTCTGTGATGTCATGTTTACTTTCTTTTTTGTCAAGGTCTTGGGTCTGCTGTTCGATTATGTTTAGGGCAATGACTCAATTATTTCAAAAAAATCATGAAAATTTTTTATTTTTAAGGTTAAAACACTCAAATTTTCACAGAACTTACATAAATGTTGGTGCTCTGTAAATATATAGACTATGAATTTGTGATGCAGGAAAACATAATGTAATATCAAGGGTTCGAAAAGAGGGTAGTATTATGGAAGCAGTTTAAAGTTGACATTTTAATGAAATAGATTCAAATTCAAGGAGCATAGTCCATAGAAGAACGCAGAATGGATCAAAGACTATTTAGAATATTAAACGCAGAATTTCAGCCCAAGAACTGGACATAGAATTCAACACGCGCCCACAAAGAACATCAAACACAAAAAACATCAAATTACAACCACTCCAAACGGTCAGAAGTATTTAGAAATTCTTTTGACTCTCGAACAATTCGCAGCTGGAATAATTTATCTGATAAATAGAGCAAAGAAGTTTGGAATGATTTAAACGATTGTACATTAACTCGAAAACTAATGCTCAATAATGAGCCACTTTTGAGATCTCACTTACAGATACAGATACCTACCTCCAGAAGAAAAACAATATTTCCACAAAAAGAAACCCTTTGAAAATAATTCCCCATTGGAAACCTTCACTACCTGATACAGTTAACAGAGTATGCATACAATAACCTAGATTCCACCATGAAGACAACCCAAGACTTTTCGGCACGCATGGTTCCTCCTGTACCAATTGTCAAGCTGAAATAATTGCCTTACACAAGAGCAGCCTGCTCACAACAAAAGAAATTTGACAACATGCTGTAACGAATGATAATGATAATGAATATTTGTATAGCGCCTAATTCCATCAAGATGCTCAAAGGCGCTTGACAATGTCATTACGATGTAACAATATCGACTGAAAACAAACAGTAATAGTAATATAGGTCTAGTTTAAAAGTAAAAGTGGGACAAAAAATAATCATTTTCAAACACAAAATATCAAATGTATTAATGTCTTGAATTCTTTTTAGAAATGGTTAAGAAATAATAGAGTCAACCTTTTTGTTTATCAAAAGATAATATCAATATCAGTAACAAAGACTTCTTACCAACTTTATCGAAAATGGGTCTAAAAATCAGATCACCTGAATTTCTCCGGGCACACACAGACATTCTTACTTTGTATGTACATACAATATCAAACTTTATCAACCTTAATTTTTACATCTGAGGTGCTAATGGGTGATGAGATGCTGGTGGATGTAGTTTGTTTGGCAATAATTATGTCAACAACTAAACATCAATGAAAAAGGAGTCAACTGTCACCAATCCACGACTGAATCCCAAAGAAATCTGGACATGGTGATACGTGCAATTCCTTTGTATGTACAGTAAAACCTTGTTATACCGCCAACTGTGGGGCAAAGTGAAAGCTGGTGTTATAAAGAGAATGGTGGTATAACAAAAAATAATACAAAACAAGGGAGGTCAGCAGTTAACCAATATTGGACTACATAATGACAGAAATTACACAGTTAGCCCCCTTATTCTTCTCAATTGGATAATAACCCCTTGTTCCCCGGTTTTGTGTGTTGAACTTTGAGTGACCCACTGGTGAAGAGAGTTTGTGGCTTGTGGGTGGGAGTGGATTTCACGCAGGCGGTATAACGAGAGATATTTAGGTTACTTTATTCACAAATGTAAATGATGAACTATTGGCAGATGGCGGTATAATGAGTTATTTCATTGTTTTTGTATAGTATCCGTTCTGTACCACAGCAAAAAGCAGGCGGTATGCAGGAATGGCAGTTTAGTGGGAGGCGATATAACAAGGTTTTACTGTACATACAATATCAAACTTTATTAACCTTAATTTTTACATCTAAAGTGCTAATGGGTGATGATATGCTGGTGGAGTTTATATCAGAATAATTATGTCAACTAAACATCAATGAAAAAGGATTCAATTGTCACCAATCCACGACTGAATCCCAAATAAATCTGGACATGGTGATGCGTGCAAAACCCTCATTCCAAAATTGTACTGGAATGTCAGAAGACGCCAACTCTTGGTCAGCTATTAAACGGATCGTTTTCAGGCCATTGATTACAGAATGGACATTGACAGGCAATTCTTTGACCATAGTGTTGTGATTATCAATTGAATGATTATCGTCATTCTGTTCAAATCTTGAAATAGATAACCCAGGGCTTGTTTGGGTGAATTGCGTTTCTGTTTTGCTCTGTGTTTTTTTTTTCCTTGACCTTTTTGCTTTAGGGATTGCTTTTGGTGACATGGCCCTTGCAGGTTGACACAAAGATGAAGTCATGATAGTTTGGAGAGATGCTGGGGTAGGTTCTGGGTTTAGAGCCGATACTGATATACAAGGGGAAGACTCATTGAGATTGAGGTGCTTGGCTGGAATCTGTAGGATAGAAATGTTTGGGGTTTGATTCGTCTTTCGGATACTATTAGCACTATTGGGACCATGTGATATTTGGATAGAATTTGCCTTCTTGGCGACATTTTCTTTTTTGCCAGAACAAGTTGTAGATGCTTCTAGAAAGCCGCTCTTGCTTTCACTTCTATCTAAGGGAATGGGTGGTGAGGCAGAAGTATTCAATTTTCGACTTTGCATACGTCTTAAAATTTCTTTGGATGACACAGGAAAGAGAGAGCTACCTTGAGTTGAGCAAGGGGAAGTTGGTCCAATGTCTTCCACAGAACATTCAAATGAGGGCGTTGGAATCGTATTGACTGGCGCCGGCAATGTAACTTGTGACTTTGTTTGTATTGGACTATTGGAGCAGTTATGTGATGTTTTAGAATTGATATCAATACAATGATTTGAAGCAACTGAAGACAATTCACTTTTGTTGTTATGAAATGGAAATGTAAACATATCAGAAAAACCTTTCTGGTCTTTGTCTGTTATATAACCTGTTTGCTGAAAGGATTTTATTTTACTACATTGTTCCACCTGAGAAGAACATAGGGTTGCTGTAGTCAGGGTGTTGTTGTTGGTATGTTTTGGTTCCTCTACAACTAAGGATTCAGTGCAGTCTGGAAATAGTCTATTATTTAGACTTCTGGCAGCGATTTCTTTAGATGAGGCAGGTAATAAAGAACGTACTACATTTGTTGAGCATGACAACGATGGACCTTGCCTTTCATCTACATCAGCTGCTGATATGTGAGGAACATTTAGATGGGAGGCAGTTGTTTGGAGAATTGATTGATGAATTTCATTTAATCTTAGGATATTTTCAGAACTAGAGATACAAACTGGAATCTTAGACATTCTTCGGCTTTCCTCCTTTTTTGTATTTTTTTCTTCCTGTCTACTGTCTGGCACAGGATGCTTTTCAGATTCTGTGAGAGCCTGCACAGTTACTTCATTGACAATGTCTTTTCCAGGACTATTATTACAAGCATTTGATTCTAAACCTACAAGCTTGACACTCATACATTTAGTAAATGATGAATCCTGGTACTCTGTAAACCAGACATTATCAATACACGTGGGGGATTCCTCAACAGATCGATGTACAGTCAAAACAGTGTTGCCTGAACCTGCAGCTCTAGCCTGACTTTTACTTGCAACCGAGTTACAGGCTAAAATATGTTGTGATGTATTTTTCACATATCTTTTACTGATCTTCTTGCCAAAGGTATCTGACAGCCTTTCTGAATCGTCAAGCATTACAGGCTGGCTTATGCAAAAGGATGGATCCTGAAACTCTGTAAACAGGATATTATCAACACATATTGTGGCTTCTTTCATCATGGATGATAATGAATAAATGTGGTCTAAAGAATTAGAAGCCTCTGCTGTGTCTTTATCTTTACCCAAATTCAAAGGAACACTTCCAACAGGTTTAATGACTTCTAGGTTTGTTGTATCCGTTGTCCTTCTAATAATATGGATTAATTGCTTTTTAGCAGGTGGTTGGAATTTTGGTGCTGACTTTGTTCTTTTCTGAGCTATATTCCCAGCTCTATCAACATTGGCAACACATTTTCCCTCAATTGTTTGATATTTGAGCGTACTTGTATTTCCATTTGAACTGTAAGTAGTAAAATCCTTTGCACCATTAAGTATGCAAGTTACATTATCATCTATCCCATCATCATTTTCATCCTTAGTTACAACAGTATTTATTCTTCCCATTTCATCTTCAATTTGATTAGACCTAATTTCATTGATAATAATTTCATCCAACTTATTATGTTTCTCTGCAGAAGATACTTGATTTTCTTGAATGTTGACAAGAGAGGGTCTGATTCCTTCTACTATGACACATTCTGTGGTGTCCATGTTTTCAACTTGTTGGAAGGATTTGGGCATTTTCTCATCACACTGGCAAAATTGTACTTGATCATCAGATCTAGGATTGCTGCTAGTAGCTTTATCTTCCCAGCTTTCCCCAGAAAACAAACGTTTCTTGCTATTCAAAGACTCTTGGGATAATGGCAGCCATTTCTTATCCTGTGGTTCTTTATTTTTCTTGATTCTATAAGAAAATGAGAAAAAACCCAAACCCAAACAAAATCAAAAGGGAGAAAGAGGTGGTGTCAGGAAGGAGATGTTAGATAAGAAATTCAATTCAATTAAAAAACAGCAATGAACATAAATATTAAACTTTTCACAAATGAAAGATTTCATTAATTCTAATTGTTAAAAAAAACAAAGAATGTTATTTTAGAATCTGTCTGTGTGGAACCGGGGCTCCAGTGAACTGGAGAAACAAAAGTCTACTGACACGTAGGTTGTAAAAGGCGACCAAGGACGGTTGTGCATAGGGTAAGCAGCCTACCGTATAAAAACTAAAACTTGCTACAGAAACAAACCAAGTCTTGAGTGGTACCTTAGCAAATGAGGTGCTTGCCACCTCAGTGACAAACAGTAACCAAACCTGAAGGAAGCTTTCGACTGAGTCACTGATTTCCCCTGAAGGAAGCTTTTGACCGAGTCACTGATTTCCCCTAGGCTTCTTGTACGGATTGGGATCTATGGAGTGTTAGGACAATGTTTGAGACAGGAAGGACTGCAGAGATATTGAAGTAGATGAAAGTCGTGAAAGTGACAGACACTGGTGATGGTTAAGCCACATCCTGTGAATGAAAACCTAGACACCAAAGCTTTGTATCTCATGTCGCCTTTGTCATTACCTACCTAACAATCGTAACAGTACTATAGCCTTACACTGATTGTGGGTCCCAGAAGACAAGTATTTCTTTCTTATCCAGTTCCCTTTTACCATTACAGTGTAGGGCCAGCACTATGAGGCTGGATTTCTGAGGATCAAGATTTTACGCCAAACAGGTGATCAACCCACTGTGACCTTAATTAATTTTGCCTGCTCTTATCAAGTTTTCAACTGCCAAGGGTTCTTTAACGTGCGCACGGGACCTCTGAGTTTTTATTGTCCATCTCCGATAGGACTAGGTTCTTTGATCCCATCTACTGAATAGTATCAGGGGAGTAGCATATAGGTTTTCACCGAATTTCAAGGAGAAAACGGAATCAAACCTGGTACCTTTTGCTTCAGAAGCGAGAACCATACCTCTGCACCACTGGGACCCCCTCTAGCAGACAGTAAAAGGTGCAATTGGTCTTGCATAGAGACGACTCAGACAGCTACCATTGGGTAGACAGATGGCTGACACTATTGCTGCTGCCTTACCTGTTCAATCATTAGGCCCACCCTAGTGCATTAAAAAAATATAGCAAGAGACATACCTAGTTGTCAAGTAGTGAAATGACCCTAAATTACTGGCCCCACAGCGTTTTCCGATTTATTGCAACTTTAGATAATTGCAACAATTTTGTTTAGCCAGAGTTGATTGTATTTAATTTTCTGCTTAATGGTAACAAATCTTTTGGCTATTAGTTTGAGTAGCCAATCAGTACAATTCATAACAAAACGATGTTACAGGCCACATCTTCTTTTTTCTTTCTTATCCAGTTCCCTTTTACCATTACGGTGTAGGGCCAGCACTATGACGCTGGATATCTGAGGATCAAGATTTTACGCCAAGCAGGTGATCAACCCACTGTGACCTTTGTGGTAGGGATTAATTTTGCCCGGACAGGGGCCTACTTTTATCGATTTCAACTGCCAAGGGTTCTTTAACGTGTGCAACGTGCACACAGGACCGCTGAGTTTATGGTTCGTCTCCAATAGGACTGGGTTCTTTGATTCCACCTACCTGAATAGGATCAGGGGAGTGGCATATAGGTTTTCACCGAGTTTCAAGGAGAAAAATATCCGACGGAGTCGCTGCCGATAATCAAACCCGGTACCTTTCGCTTCAGAGGCAAGAACCGTACCTCTGCGCCACTGGGAGTAACAGGCCGCATATACAGTCGAATACGCTTTAGTTGATGTCATTGAGGGCGTGGAAAAGCGATTAACACATCGTAGTTCAACATGACCGTTAGGGTGGACTTCACCAAGGTCAGTATCTTCTTTCTTTCTTTATCAATAACCTTTTAGTACCTTTCGGTGTAATGTTTAGGTCAGTATCTACTCGTTCCAAAGAAAAAAATCAACACAACCAAAGATCAATTGAAGCAAATTCAACTTAAGCCTAGTCCACAGTAGTAAAATATGAAACTGGGTCAATATAATGCAAAACATCTTATGATGAAGTAAACAAATATACGTAACATTATTTTTATAGGTAAATCAAACAAATATACCTAACTTTACCCTACCTAGTCTTGATCTTCCCATGTTTCATCACCACACTCATCAGCATCTCGTGCCTTGACTTTAACAGTTCAAGTTGTTTTTTTATGGTCTTCTTTTTCTGTTTGCTTAGGCTTGTGTCTTTTAGGCTGAGGCATAGTTTTGTTTTCTCTTCCTTCTGTATTGAGTGCATCTTAACCATGAGAAGCTCACATCGTTGGATATGGGATTCTGTAAAGACGTGCAATACATAAAAACTTGCAGGAAAAGGTACTTAAAGCAAAGATCATTTCTAGAGCGCCTTATTCCATACTTAATAGCTCAAGGCGCATAACAAAGAAATATGGGCAGTGACGAGCAATGTTTACAAAATATGAAGTTAAAACATATGTACCATAAAACTATATCAACGTACATCGCATAAATACATCGCACAATGTAATGACAGGAGCGTGTGAAAATGGATCATTGACAATCAAGACATTTGCGAATTATAAAAGTTTTTAGCCTCTTTTTAAACAAAATTTCTTCATGGTAGTTGATCTTGGGACAGCCAGTTTAGTTTACTTCAACTTCCACTGGTTGTGACAAGTCTTGAAAACATTTACAAATGTCCAGCCATCCCAAAATCCAAACGCGGTCATTGGTTTTTTGTTGTTGCTTTTAATCAGTGTTTTGACAAAAATTTTAACGCCTATGAAGAATTTCTCTGAAAATGAAATAAAGTAGCTCTTATTATTAACAATATTTGATGCCATTTTTGTGGTAACTTTTACCAACTGGTGGATAACTAAACACACCATGGTAATGTCTTTTTCTTTTAAAATACTGATTTTCCTGTAAGCTCGTTAATTTGACATGACAATTTGTTCATCAATTTTGGTAAGTTATTTGTTATTCATTATGTTTAAAATATGAATGCACTATGTCAATAATCCTACCAATATCCAAGGGATCTTTGAGACTGCCACCAACATCATCACCATTAAGGCTAGAGACAATCTGATCACAAAGAGTGTCAATACGGCGAAGGTAACTCATCTTTTTTTCATGATCCTAAATGAGACAACGTAGAAGAAAATAAATAAAAACCCATAAAACTCTTTCCATGAGAGATATAAACAACTACTTATGTATAAAGGTCATGACACTCCTTTTTGAAGTGTTATCTGGACGTTACATTTTTTTTACTTTGTGGTCACTACCCTCTATCAATGCTGAGTGGAGTGCTAAAATGGAACCCAATGTCCAGTCCTGAATGGCACATGACACACTGAACCTCAAGAAAATCAGGATGCCTATTCAGAAAATTTCAAATCTGCAAGATGATGTAGTTATAAAACCCAGACATTATGGGACACATGAGAATCAAAAACCTGAAACTAGCAACTGATTGATATGCCCAAGGTATGAAAAAGACAATAATTTTCCAATCTTGTTTGAAATAGCAATCAATGTGAAAAAAACTGTCTTGGTGTTTACAGCTGATGAGGGTTTAACACAAATGACATGTCTACGATAAAACACAGTTACCTTATGTACAAAAGCCTCAGTCTTTCCTTTCCTGGAAGACGATTCTTGACCTTCTTTTTTCCTGAATAAAAAGGATAAAAAGTAATTTCCCTTTTATTAATTGTGAAGACCAAAACAATTTGTTTGTTTGTTTGTTTGTTGCTGTTTTAGGGCTCTATGGACACAGAAAGGTCATTTCAGCGCCCGCCATACGGCTTCAAACAAATCAAGGTTGAGGAAATGGTGCCTGCAACACT
>JARBEQ010037801.1:0-15185 GCA_030265355.1 Tritonia tetraquetra | reverse complement strand
CCCCCCCCCCCCCCCCCCCCCCCCCCCCCCCCCCCCCCCCCCCCCCCCCCCCCTCGCTGTGTCGGGATATGCGGTGAATTCTTGATGATTTCAACCCAAGGAGACGAGGCATGATACCGACGGGCTGGAAGCGATATTCTGGAGAGCCATTTAGGGTTTTCTCTTAAAACCTGTGCAACATACCTTTCGTTGTATCAGACATTCTTCGTAAATCATCATCACCACCATTATTATTATTATCAATATTATTATTATCATCATCATCATCATCATCATCATCATCATTGTCGTCAATGATCCTCATCATTTTTAGTACACGTAGTAGCAATAATGGGGATGTTAGTAAAATTCAGATCTTATTTGTAGCAATAATGGGGATGTTAGTAAAATTCAGATCTTATTTGTAGCAATAATGTTAATGATATTGATATTGATAATAAAACGGTAACCATACTAACTATAAATAACATTGGTTTTAATGATGACTATGATGGTAACAATAATGATAGAACTATTGATAATAATAATAATAATAATAATAATAATATTAGTAATGATAATAAGCAGATGCTGCTGATGGTAATGATGATGTTGAGTATGATGATGTTGAGGAGGAGGAGGAAGATCGAGATATTGAAGTGTACGCACACATACACACATAAGAATGTATTATATCATTATAGGCATATCATATTATGATATTATGAAAACGAGGAACGGCAAGTCTAACAACATTTTTTTGAGAAAAAAAGAGAGTGAATTCTTAAAACGTTGTGTCGAATTTAGGTGACAAATCGATGAAAATCATGGCAATGATTTGAATTATTTCTTTCTTTATATTTGCTGTGTTATCTATCGGTGTCAGGATTACAATATTGGTTATTTTAGCTTACTATGCACGTCTAATGCCATTTTTCTTTGCCATTGCCAGAAAGCACGGGAGGCCCGAATCAACATGGCTAAGAATGCCAGCAGTGCTGGATTCATCAGCGCCAAGAAAAGAGCCGAGGAAATTATATTGGCCCGGGAGACGGGCATAGAGCTGGAGGCTAGTCGCCATAAAGGGGACATCTTCGAGTTACAGCACCACCACCTTTTGACATGCTTGGAAAAGACAACGGTAAAATTATATTGATGTACCTAGCACGTATTACTGTTATGGAACAGTGCGGTAAACTTATATTGATGTACCTAGCACGTTTCGTTCTGTTATGGAACAGTGCGGTAAACTTACATTGATGTACCTAGCACGTTTCGTTCTGTTATGGAACAGTGCGGTAAACTTATATTGATGTACCTAGCACGTTTCGTTCTGTTATGGAACAGTGCGGTAAATTAATGATATTAATGAACCTAGCACGTATTATACTGTTATGGAACAGTGCGGTAAATTAATGATATTAATGAACCTAGCACGTATTATACTGTTATGGAACAGCGGCACAATAATGTTTGGGATCAGTGCACAACTGTTCCCACTCATATTGGGCAACCACATGTAATAAGGGTGCCTTCATACCGCAGTAGTTAAGTCACTCGCATTTGGGTACGGATGTCCAGGGTTTGATTCTCCCCTGTTTGTTTGATGTTTGTTTGACCGAATCCCATTAATACCACAGAGCAGTGTTGGGGCCAACCACATGTTGAGCCATAAAAGGCACACAAGATACCCGGTATAAATCCAGGCATCCAGCCCACCAAGCTTGGCTGAACACAGGGTTGTAAATCCTCTGGATCAAAGAATTTCAGACAAGCAGGTGATCAACCCACTGTGTCCTAAACTCTTTATTAGCACCATGAGCAATACCCTGGGCAGTATAAATCATAATCAATGTCAATAAACACATTAATGTAACCCCTGTGGTCACCTCCTCAGCTACGTAAGAACTGTGAGAATGTGCCTCTTTGGGCTTGATTTCCCCTATTCGGGATTATAATTTTATCTGAACCTATCAGAGTTTTCATGGCGCTGCCCTGGAGATTTATGTCGAATCTTTTAAGTTTTTCCTGCTTCTACGACAACTTTATAACTTTTTGTGAGGGAGGGAAAAGAGAGAGAGAGAGAGAGAGAGAGAGAGAGAGAGAGAGAGAGAGAGGGACACAGAGAGAGAAATAGAGAGAGAGAGAGAGAGAGAGAGAGAGAGAGACAGACAGACAGAGAGAGAGAGACAGAGAGAGAGAGAGATGACAATAATTCTAAACGTCAAAAAGATGTTAAGGTAGCTAAGACAATTTTTTTTTTTTGCGATAAACCAGCGTCCTATCTAGATAGTGACAAACTATCACTTGTCCGCTTCACGCTCCCAAAACCGGGTGAGGGGGGGGGGGTGCCCGTGGCTCAGTGGGCATGCCAATCGACTTCGGAATGCGGAGGACCGGGTTCAAGTCACACCTGATGCGAATTTTTTCTGGACCTTTCAGGGTTTACATGGCTCTGCCTTGGAGATTCACGTGGAATCTTCTCAAGTTTTATTGAATCGCCTTTGATATGACCTTTATGTGTTAAAAAGGGCGTTAAACTTCAAACTTTAGAACTTTAAACCGGGTGAAACACCGGCGCCGTTGGCCTGAAAAGGTTCTTATTAAGGACATAACATATGGTAAAATAAAGAAGACTTTATTTTATGGTCAAAGGGAAACAACTGAGCAAATGCAAATTCACTTTGCTTTTATAAAAAGTGGGGAGATAATTTCTCCGACTATTAGAAATTTTTTTGTTAACTTTGAAATTAACCTTTTGCACCTTGTCTTCTATTGTATGATTGTTATTGTAAATACTTTTTGTGTCCTCTATCCACGTTTTAAAAACAACGTATTAGCTTTTGCATTTATTCTGAAAGATTTGTGACAATAATTTAGGTTAATTTTTGTTACTTCTCTGATTTGTATAAAGCGTGTATGTGTGTGTTTGTCTGTGTCTGTGCATACGTATCATTATACATGTGTTTATATTGATCATATGATTATTTAATTCATATTAAACTTTAACATCTGTTGTATGGATTTTTTTTCTTTTTCAGGATCGAGAGTTTGTGGAAATGGACATGACTTTCAATGGATCCCCAAACAAACCATCAGAAACTCCACCACCTTCTCCGGATCCTTCCGTGATCTCGGAGAGAAATACGGGTTGTTGTGCCAAACGATTTTCCCCACATCGAAGTTTGATGGCGAAAAAGGTTAGTCTGGGTATAAGATAGCGAGGTTGACATGAAAAGGAGTGAGAGGTCACGAATGCAGATGGAGAGAAAAGCTCAGGACAGGATGAATTGGAAATATGTTGATGATGGCCTATGCTGCACTTGAGAGTTGAGAGAAAAAAGAAGACGAAACAACAATTTGATTTGATCTTGGCTTTTTAAATATATTTATTAATGAAGGTGAGGTGACTCCCTGGACTTTGTTGGTGAAGGCACTCCATTGTTTTCTTGGGCAAGAAAGTTCACTCTGATTGACTCATTAGACCCAGACAAATTTTCAACTCAAGAGTTGAGAAAATAAGCTGCAAAAGACCTGCGTCCTATTCAGAAAATGACAAATTATAAATTGTCCACTTCACACTACTGACGCCAAATTGAGCAAAAGCATGATTAGTCTTTAAGTTTAAGGTTCTTACATCATGTTTTATATTTATTCCTACAAAAGTTTTTATATCATCAATGTTAGAAATACATTGTTGGATGTTTTAAGCCCCTCTTGACACAAAAAGGTCCTTTCAGCAGTGCTGGAAGTCAGTGTCCTGGTCAGGTCATGATATATATAAGACATGTTTAAAACACAGTTTCAACGATTATATTATCTATATTCTTCTTGTTCCTGAAGTCCTGTCTCTGTGACAAATGCTACTGTCCTGCTTTGGTCCTCTAGCCCTCCATATAGCTTGCCACTGAGAGACTCTCCCTTATGCTATGTGGCAGCACGCAGGGAAATGAATTGTCTGCAGTTCTGCTAGACCATAAGTGCAAAGTGAACTTGAAGCCAATTTTGGTTTGTACATAATGTATTTCTTTAGTATGGTGTGTCCAGTGCACAGTCAAAAGATCATGTGATGGGGTTCACCTTTCCACGTAATTAGATATGTACACATACCAAATTTAAATATTTGAAAGCATTGATTTTTTTAAGATAAAAAAAAACATTTTTTTAAAATATGGTTAACATCATACAATTCCTAAAGGAAATAATCTTTTTCGCACCGACAAGCTCAAATAGAACCTTCAAATCCTTACACTAACTCTCACAGCATCAAGGGATAACACCCCCCAAAAAATGTGTTGTACTGTGAGAGTGCAGTTACTTGCATTACACCTTCCATATTTTGATTTCGTTAGCCATTAATTGAGTGCACATTTTTCAAATTTTCATTGTTTTTTATCAACTTATATTTTCTCTCTTACTTTCATGACAGGAGCGATCAAATCAAGGCATTGAACGGGAAGAACTTAATGATGTCAGATTGCGGCCTGCACCATTGAGCAAACGGGAAGCTTCTATGTCTAGTGCCCTCAATCTACAAGGATTTTCTAACACCAGTTACAACAAGGATGGAGGTGGAGGAAATGGCATAGGAGGAGGCGGAGGTAGACGAGATGGAGGAGGAAGAGGAGACGAGGGAGGTGGTGATAAGGATCTTCACGGAAAGAGCAACCTCGGGAATAACAAGGCTAACAGTACGCAGAACATTCAACGAAATTATCAACCTCAAATGACAGGGAGTCAGCAGAATATGAGCATTGTTTCAGCAGGGATGCACACAGCTGGCAGTCAGCCCAATGTGGTGGTTCCCTGGAACAGCTCGGGAAGCCAGCAGAATATCACTACTGCTGTTATAACTAATCCCAACTCTACAGGAAGCACGCATTCAGTACCGGACATGACGATGCCAGCAGCCCAAGTTTCTTCCTCTCCTTCTTCTACTTCATCGACCACAAAAGGTGAAGTAGTGAGGATATCAACATTATAACAGTGGTTTACAAGCTGTTTTATGTATTCAAATCCGTATGCTGTGATGTTTGGATGACTGATTTGATTAAAATCCCAAAGGAAACCATTTTTTGTTATATCAACAGAATTAAATGTGATAAAACACTGCATGAACTACTTCGTTATACAGCGGTCTGGATATTCGTACTGAGGTCAGGATATTTACAGCAAGGTCAAGATATTCATGCCGAGGTCAGGATATTTATGCTGAGGTCAGGAGTTCAAGGTGACTTGAACATGAAACATTTTCAAAATTTTCTGTATGTGTCAAGACAGACAATGGACTGACATTGAATATCAGGTTTTTTCCTCCACATGCTTCCACAATTAGTTAAGGAAAAGACTGGCAGACTATCATCATTATCATCACAATCATCATCATTATCAACATTATCACAAGCATTGTTATTGATATTATTATTATTATCACTGTTATCATGATAAATCCTTATTATGATTATTATCTTTTAAAGATATTATTGTTATGAATTATTATTATTATTGTTATTATTATTATTATTATTATTATTATATTATTATTATTATTGTTATTATTATTATCATTATTATTATTGTTAACTTATTCATGACATGGATACTTTGCTGAATATATATTTATGGTGTGTATGTGTGTGTGTGTATACTTGTAGGTGTGTGTTTGTGTGTGTGTGTGTGTGTGTGTGTGTGTGCGTGTGTGTGCGTGTGTGCGTGTGTAATATGTATACACAACAAATAGAGACATGCATAATGAAATGATGACAGAAGTTTTGCATTTGTGGTGTGAGTGATAGTGTGGGATGGAAAACCAGTATGATTTTGACTTTTGACTGTGCTTGACTGTGTGTCAATTTTTTGTACTGCCCTAATAACATCGAGACTTCGCCTCTTTGTACAGTTACAAATAGTATATATCATGTTTATAACAAAACTTACTTTTATTGAATGGTTTATTTTATTCTCAAGAAAGGCTTTAATATCAAAGAAATGATATGAACAAGAAGCACACAATGATTTATTCATTATCAAATAAGATGTAATTCAATTGTGGATTAATGATCAATTTTCATTTTGACTACATTTCTTTTCATCATTCTTTTCTTATTTCTAGTTTTTAACTCTCCATATAAACCTCAAATTATTATAATATTATAAGTCATGTGTAATGTTTCTATGTACATATTATGGGGTCTGGGATAAATTGGTTATTCCTACCTATTTGCATTTAACGAATGACTGCTTTTAAAGTAACACTTTGTATGCATGTATCACTGGATTAATGAAATATTTTCTAAGCTAAGAATATCTCTTCTAATATTTCTTTCTTTTTTTTTCTTTCTTTTTTTTTTTTTTTGCTATCTTTGCTTTTTTATTTATTTATCAAAATTTGAGTTAAAAGATTACTACAAGAAAGTGTCTGTTTTATTATAATATTGTATATCAATAACTATGCTACTGTTTCGCTGGCATGACTATGTAACCTCACTTCAGTGTACAATAGCATCTTCTATTATTGCTGCATTCATCATGTTATTGAAGCCAATTCTACTGCACCTCTTCTATAACTGGAACTGCTTATAATTTTACCATCCTACTTCTACTACCTCTTTTTATGCCACAGATACTACAGCTGCTACTAATACTTCTGATGCTGTTACTACTTCTATATTGTCTACCATAACCACTGATCAACAATGCTATTAATACTACAGCTACTATTACAATTCTTCTACTACCATTACTACATCTGCTACTAACATTACAACCATTACTATTCATATCGTTGATGTTGCAAGCAAACCGCTCAAGTCCATCATGGTTGTTTTTACAGGAGAGACAAAAAAATTATATGAAAATAGAACAGATGTTCTATTTCTTATGATTTCATTGGTCCATTTGAATGGACTTGACATCACAAGATGTGTTGCAGATCATGAATTTTTTGCCGTTTCCAAAATTCTAGACCTACGTGATTTGCTTGCGACATTGACGATAATCCTTCTGCTACGACTACTGCTACATTTACAATGCCTCTTTATAAACACTTTTAGTACTCACTTTCCTACTACGACTACGACCACAGCTACTTCTATTACAACTTTCTAGCACTACTACCACCACCACTGTGGCGATATATCATTGAAGTCTACTCCCGCAATCTCTACAGCACTGATTAAGTAATACTTCTATTATGCTATGAACATTCTCCAAAACTTCCTTTCCCTTCAGTCTTTTTATTTATTTTCATGCTATTCACTCTCCCTATACTCTTCTTTTGCATGTCTTTCTGTGTTCATGCCTTACATTGCACAAAACGTTATATTTGATTTACAATAGGTTGGAAAAATCAAAATTATCTTGATTTACCAGGAGTTGCTAGCCTAAAGTGACAAATTCCCTACAAGGGCAACTGTATATTCAAGGGGGTGAGAAGCAAAAAGACATAAGTGCCAATTTGGGCATTTTGAGTCATTGTCGCCATCCGGTCAAAATTGTTCTTGTTAAACCTTGATTTGTTTGAAGCCGTAAGGCGTGAAATGACCTATCTGTGTCGATAGAGCCCTAAAACAGCAACAAACAAGTTTATTAAAAACTCAATGAATCCAACTGTAGTTTATGTGGAAATATTGTATTTTATTTGAAATAACCATTTATTTTCAAGACTCAAAATTAATAAAGAAGTCAGTTTACAAAAAGGTTTACAAAGCAATTACAAACAACTCACTGGAGTAGATTGACGTCATTGAAAAGCTTCGATAAAATTTAGATGCGCATTTTAATTTCGGTATATCCACAGTTGATATTTTACTAGCTGCACTTCACCAGCCACATGTTTTGGCCTCTCTGTAAAATTTGTAAGCTTGGATCATGGGTCGCATGATACGGCGACTGGGGCACACTGAGTTAATAGAGATTTGATAGGAGATAATTTTCTCAATAAGTATTTTTTGGGTATATCTGTTTTTGCATCTCACCCCCTCATTTATTTATTGGCCTGACTGGGTTCAGTGTATTGCTCATGATGCTGATCATTGTCTCCTGAAATTCTTGAATAGCATCCAACATTTGGTAAGTAAATTATTTAAAAACTACTAGTAGTTAAATGATATTTGCATGAATATGTTTAACTGGGTTCCGCATTCAAATTTTGTGATAAGGATTGTCATGTCTCTATTTCATCACCTGTGTAATCATGACAAAAGTAAGGATACGCACTTTAAGCAACCTCCACTATTAGTCACAGTGTACATATTTCTATGACTGTGTGTAATATCACATGATATACTTCCAAATATTGAAACTACAGTAAAATAGACCCTGTCAGCTATTACTCAGCAAGTCAAACTACTCCTGGCAAAAAATTTGAGAATTAATAAAACAAACTATTACTCTCACTTGTAAATGATTGTAGAACGGGTGTGTTCTAAAAGTGTTCTGAATTAGAACATGAAAACAGTGTGTTGTGCCAAGCTGTGATCATTGATGGGATAGACTATTCACAACATCACCTTCTTCTATTTCCTGATCTTTAATATTACCTTCTGCAGTTCTTGTTTGCACCAATTGTGATATATTATGATAACAGCTATTTTGTGTGACTTTTGTAAAGTGAATTGAATCTAACACACTTTTTTTGTTGTTGTTTGTATTTTAAGTTAAACATTTCTAATACTGTTTTTGTGTTCCTTTTTTTTTTAGCATTGCCAAAGTTGTGCCAATTCATTATTGTTTATTTGGCTTATTTTTCTATGCAGTGGGCTTGTCTTGGATTTATATATCGACGGTAAAAGTCGCAATCCGTGTAAGTCTAAAAATAGACATCGTTTTTTCGCTATATTTAGCGTCATAGATGTCAAAAGAATGTTTTGTTTCGACCCTGAGACGTGTTAACCAATAGAAATGCATAAAATATTAACACGAGCAACTCATGTATCCTGATTGGTTCTCAGTTTAAACTGCGCAAACCGTGTATTCCTATGAAAACAAGACACTGAGTCCATGCTGATTTATGTCAATTCAAACTGTGTAACTCCAAACAGTGTAAGTTGCTGTTAAATTCTATGAACACAAAATGTGTAAGTCATATTTTATACGAATCTGAATGCAATTTGGCTTCTTTTTTAAATATCATTGTGTAACGCTAATGTTATATACCTATTGGAATTGAAAATAGAACAGAATATTGATAAAAGGTAACATTTTAAACCTTTTTATGTGTTTATCTCGAAAGTAGTGTTTCAGGAGTTGTACGGATTGCGACTTTCATCATCGATATGATTTGCTTTCACCATCAGCACTTGTTTTCTGGCTGTTCTATTATCTTGGATGCAATTTCATTTCTTTCTTTTTTATTCTTTTGTGACACACGCTTTTTATTTGAAAGACATCCATACCATTTCCTTCCCCATTCATGTTAATATTGTTCCTTGTTATAAGTATTATTATTGTTATTTTTATCATTATTTTTAGACTTATAATAATTATTACTTTTATTATTATTGTTGTTATTATTATTATTATTGATATTTTTATTATTATTATTGTTTATATTATTATTAGTAGTATTATTATTATTATTATTATTATTATTATCATCATTATTATTATTATTTATCATCATTACAAGGTGAGATCACACAAATTTGTGGTAAACTTTGTATAGAAATTACAGTTTAAAAACTTTTTCCCATTGAGTTTGATTGTCGCTGTTCCAGCAGTGATAGAGAAGGTATGTGTTTACATGTAGACAAATATTTTAACTGACACGAAGACTGCCTTGTTTATGAATTGACAATACCAACGTAGAGAGAGTACAAAGATAGAAAATGTTTTGTTTATCATTAAACTGATGGTAGGGTCAGTGTTAAGGGATATATGGCTACGCATATTGTTATTCAATACAGTAAACACAAACATTGGTAAATTAAGAATATCCATGTATTGCTCTTTACTAAATAAAATGTACTATAAAACATATAAATGCAAAGTTAAATAAGAAATAAAACAAACCTAAAACGATTGCTGAAGTAACCTGTGATGAAAATGCCGCAAATAAAAAAACCTGGCTGATAGTCGGTGGCGCAAGTTAAACTATGAACGACTGAATTATGTTCACGATGTGTTCACATTGAAATGATGGTAGGGTCAATGTTATGGCTACCCACATACATTTTTTAAAAGATTGAATTTAAAATGGCATTGTTTTGGTTTCAATTCATGGTGGAAATAAAACAATTACATTTCATTCATTTCGATTATTCTGAAACTACTGAATTTTCCAAAATGCTCTAAAGAAAAATATTCTCTTCTTCTTCCTAGCCAGTTCCCTTTTACCATTACAGTGTAGGGCCAACACTATGAGGCTGGATTTCTCTGGATCGAGATATTAAGAAGGTGATCAACCCACTGTTATCTAAAGAAAAATATGCCCTATATTCAAGCAAAATCTCATAAGACTTGCGTTCCCCGATAAACTCTCCAGGCTTTACAGAAATTCTGGCGAGTTTTAACAAAATACATTAAGATTATCATAACTATCATTTTTATTAACCATTTTCATTATTTTTATTATTATCATTTTAACCATCATTATCACAATCATCGTTAGAAGTTGTTGATATTATCAAATTCAGAACCTATATAAGATCAGAATATGCCAAAAATTGTCATTTCGATTAGGAAGAATTAATCTAATATATTAATTTTAATCCTAAATATTTTAAGACCATAACATATCCAACCCACTTATAAGGTAAGACTATAGTTTGATTGAATATGTCTAGCATCTTTTCAATATATTTTACTGTACATTTAAATCTGATTAATTTTTTGTATCTGTTGAGAGAACAATGTTGAACAGTGATAGCATTGTTACCAGTCCTCTTAGGTTGCTTGGATACCAATGTTACTGCAATCCACATGACAGCACAAGCCAGTGTCCTATTAAAACTACTAACATTGATCACCTATATAGAGGGTTTTCCTATAGCACAGTGGTAAAGTCACTTGCCCCTGGATGCGGAGCTTCAGAGATTGAAACCCTGTATTGTGCATGTATTTTCTCTGGGTTTTCATAGCTATGCCCTAGAGATTCATGTGGAGTCTTCTCAAGTTTTGTAGAAGCGACTTTGATATGACAAATTCTGGGTCAAAAAAGGCGTAAAATTAACAAATTTATAACTTTTTTTTTACATCTTGAAATCATGAGTCGATCAAAGCTTGGCTTGATATGACACAGCTAAGCTCAATTTTTTCAACATTCAAGTTTTGTGAAGTAATGAGGACACTTTTTAAGTGTATATCCTCAAACATGTTCATGCTCTTCGCTTACATTTAGCAGGCCGTTACACCCTGGTGTCCCTCTCAACTACCTAGGTACTAAACAGTGCAGACTACCTTGAGCAACTGCATTCTGACAAGATAGTTCACTGCCCTTCCTTGTACCCATGTACATTGTCCTTGGGCAATGAACTAAAAATACTCACAGCGTAGCTATATTCCTAACCATGATTTCTCAAAATTGGTTTTATAATTCTCTTCCATTAGATTGGTCCTGCGTTTGGTATTGTCTTACGAGTTATTTTGAAAATTTTGTTTGAGAAAGAAACAAACAATTAAACTCTTTTGATGTTGTAAGGCAATTTACTGCACTTCCCTCATGATTTGACTAATATGGTAGTATCAATATGGTCATGATCATTATCATCATCATCTCAATAACTTATTAATATTATTTTTATTACTATTTTATTTTAATTTTGGGGGAAATATTTTTAATAGTACCACTATATTATTATTTAATTGTTATTAGTATTATTATTGATATCAAAATAATGATAATATAAATGTATGCTCATCATTGACCTCTGGCTGTGTTTAAAGTGAAATATGTAGAAACTACACTGTTTGCACAAATTCCATTTTACTATAATGTTTTCCACCTCAGTTCTCCAAAGTTGTATATATTGTACATAAAATTGTAAATTCAGGTCTGTTATGCGTCGTTATATTATTGAAATAATACCATGTAGATGTCTCTGTATGCAAACAAAAGTGTTCAGTAGTGTGTGTTGTTTGATTTGTTGGTTTTGTTTGGGAATTTTTTTTTGCTTTTAAAAAAAAAATTGTATTCTTTCCTTATTGTTTTTGTTTTTGGGAATGCTGTGGTTTTAGATGTATTGATGGTGTCAAATGTTAGATATCATCGGCGTGATTCTCTAACCATCTGAGTGATTTTTACAAACTTTGATAGGAGAACAAAAAAAGTGAAGTTAGTCAGTTAGAGAATTACACCAAGCTGCAATAGCCTAGTTACCACTGTATTAGCAGTTACTTGTGTGGTTAGAATTTCCACACGCGCAAAGTAAATATATAGTCAGTTAGAGAATTTTTATCAGCAGTGATTTCTCTACGTCTTTGCCCTTACCATGTCACTAGAGGTTGCAGCAATCGCAGGACAACAAAAAATTATGGGCAGATTTTTGGAAGCTAGGCGGTTAAAGATTTACACCGACGATAACGATATGATGATAGAATAGGCAAAGAGGCCTTGTTTGGTCTGATTGGTTTAATGTACTCCCAATTGTTTTCTGTGGACTTTTTATTTTTTTATTTTGTTGTTTGTTGCGATCATATTATTATTATTATTATTATTATTATTATTATTATTATTAACAATATTATTATTATTATTATTATTACTATTATGTGTGTGAAAGAACATGAGGAGCGTTGTCTTTGTGATTGGTTGTATTATCACCAGGTGATTAAGATGATTTGAATGTTTTATCAAACAGCAGGTACTTTAGTAGGCATTCATAGCATTGGTATTCATACATTCATATTATGACTTTAGTCATCAGGGAAAGTGTTGCAATTTAAACATGAGGCATATTGCAGTATTCCATATATATTTATGCAATTTGCAAGTTTAAGAGTAGAAGCACCTAAAGGTTTTTCCCAATGACAAACATGGCTGTCACGGTTATTTTTTACCATTCTTAGTTGTGATCCTTGTTGCAATAGAGCACGTTTGAAAAGTCAAAAGTATGTATTGTTTTTGAGTATTGAAAGATTTTTATGTTTTGGGAAATTAAAAAGCATAACCAGTATTTTCAGTAATGAAAGGGCAAATTTATATTCCTAATTGGTTATTGGATCTTCAAATATTTAGTTCAAATTGTACTTCTTAAGAAATGGTCAAAATCTTTTTTCAAAATCTAATTCCAAGAAAAAGCAATTACATACAACTGACGTTTAGCTGTTTTTAAATCACTGGTATTTGGCAATTGTCAATAGTGGGGTTTTTTCAAGGATATTCATTTATTTATATTTATTTTTTTGCATCTCTTGTTTTTTCGGCACTACAGCTTTTTCTGTTGTGATTGTTCCTTTCTCAAATGTTTGTTTGTTTTCGTATATGCATGAAATGAATTAAATTGTGATACTGCTAAACAGTAAAATTTTATGTGAATGATTAAATCCCATTGAGTTTTGAGTTGAAAACTTCTAAGTTCGCCCGTACAACTGTAATTTTTATACCTTGAACTAGTAAGAATAATCTTAGCATATATTTATTCTTAATCTATGGTTTTTGCTTGTGTCCTCACTCCATAGATCTTAGCGTCAGTTTTACGTCTGCTTGATTTAACACCAGTTACCTCCCCTCAATCTTCAACTTTTCCTCTCAGCACTTTTTCTTCCGCTCTTGTGGTTTACGACGTCCCATTTTCTATTTATCAATTTACGTAAGCTGCAACGAGGTTTATTTTGGACACGGAGTGAAAAATCTCTTGTGTACCACTCTGGGTGTTTTCCGTTCTTTAATTTACTTTCACGTTATCTTTCCTTATTTGCTTTGTTCTTTGAACTAATGTGTGATTCCCCCAGTATTTTTCCCTAACTATTCTCATGAGCATCTACAAATATTTTGTACCTTACAAAATTCTGTCATAGTTTTCAAGTTAGAACACGACTTTAATCCTTCAATCTTGTTATATTTCTATTTCAAAATATATGTGCTTTAAATTAAAGATAGAATTTAGAGTTTTTCCTTTGTTCATTATTCTTCAGATTATTACTCATGTTTCTAATATTATTATTATACATTCATTTTCCAATCAAATGAACAGTTTACTTCCTTCCTAATCCATGAATATTCTTGTGCAGATCATTATAACATTGTTTTTATATCATTCCATTTCCACCCATTCATTGTTCACGCATCCAGTAATTGTTATCATCATCATTATCATCATTCGCTCATAACCCACATAACTACAATACCACCCCATCTTTTTTATCACACCAACACCAACACAGTCAAATTATATTTAAAAGCGAGGGACATTCATATTTCAAAACACACTTTCAAAAATCAGTATTCTTCCAACAGGCTTCTAAAACCTCTTCTTTCTATATTATTGATCAATAGCTTACAATATTACTAGGATGGACATGATATACAGTATATCTTAATCGTTAAAGGGAGTTTTGAATAATTACTTTGGAAAAAAAAAGATTAATACTTTTGCCTGACCCTAGCATTGTGAGAGTCATTATTATAGCCACCATCATCATTTTTATCATCATCATCATCATCATCATCATCATTATCATCATTATCACTTTCATATCTCTCATCGTTACAGACATCATCATCGTCATATTCATTATCCTCATCATCATCGTCATCATATTGATGATGAATTTCATTATTATCACAGATAGCATCCTCGTCATTATCATCATCACATTTGTATTATTATCTTCTTTAAATCGACCTACCCCTCTCTTCCATCACTGTTCCCTAATATTATTATTTATTATTATTATCATTATTATTATTATTATTATCATTATTATTATTATTTATTTATTAATTTATTTAAATTATAATTAATTACTATCATGATTATTATTATTATTATTATTATTATTATAGCATTTATTACTACTACTTCTATAATTCATTGGTATTGATTTGTGGCCCTATATGGACAAAGGCTTGCACTCTCTTCCCACTTGAACTCTACCCTTTAACCAGTTACTTTGCGTATGTGGTTGACTACAATTTCAATAAAGAACTTTTTACACAATTACAATTACGTAGTTGATAGTTTGCTTTTTCTGTTAAATGTAACTGACCCTCTCTCTCTCTCTCTCTCTCTCTCTCTCTCTCTCTCTCTCTCTCTCTCTCTCTCTAT
>JARBEQ010037689.1:0-21491 GCA_030265355.1 Tritonia tetraquetra | reverse complement strand
TTTTGTTTTGTTGGCTGAATTGATGGGATACCCCCCCCCCCCCCCCCCCACCATTATGGTTTTCTTGGCTTAGAGTTAGAGTATGATGGGATTCATGTCAGAATATTCAAATAATGCTTTTTTTCTAAATAAAGAAAGATGAAGGTCTCTTATAATGAGAGGAGATGTAGGTTCTTTGGTATTTTTTGAGGCGCCGATGGCTGAGCATATTATCATATCACGCTGAATCGTCAGCGAAGCCAAGCAACGACGGTCTTGGCTAGTTCCTGGATAGGTGATAACCGTGGAATACAATGTCTTCATCGATAAAACATTTTTCAAAATTCTGCTAGTCCTCACTCGACTGAAAAAGTAAAGCATAGCATTTATATTGTGCATAATAATATCTACGAAGTTCATTATGCTATCCCTGCTTTATTATGTTTGTTTTATTAATGGCAGTGGCAGGCCATTATACTCGTGTTTCTTTCTCAACTCCATGGGCAATGTACAGTACGAGCTGCCTATTAGGCGCTTCAGCACTAGGATTCTGACAAGATTGCTCGTTACTCACTCACTGCCCTCGGCCGGTTACTCATTAATACCCGAGATGATTGAGGTACGAGAATAAAGTGTATAACCTAAGGACACAACGCCGGACGATAGGAACACGTTGCTTCCCGGTGGTCACCCATCTAAGTACTTACCACACGCCATCGCGTGACTTCGCTGACCGGATGTGTGCTATCCGTTACTCTATCATTGAAGACATTAGAGATATTTCAATGACCTGACCTGACAGTACTGAACACCGAAAGGTAATAGAGGAATACATTGATCTAATCTCAATTTGTTAGAATAGGACACGAACGTCTGTGACATTGTGTATGATTCAAGGGCACATTTATATCCAGTGCCTTTTGTTAATAGTCCGTGGCTCACTGGTTGCAAATTACCACGAGATTGATAAACAGACATGCCCCCTCCGCTCTTCTGTCTCTCTCTAGGGAACTTTTCTCATGTTGTCTGCCATCGCATCGCATGGATTTGTGATAGCATTTTTGTATCGACCTTTTAGCATGCATCTCAAATTCTCCAAAATGAAGAAGTAAGTACTTTGAGCTCAATTATAAGTACAGTATTGGCGGTACCGCGGTTGCTGAGGACGAAAATCAGCCAGTCTTTTCAAATTCACAGTTACTTAAACTTACACAATGATAATATTATGGTCATTGTTATAATCTTTTATATTCTCTGTTAGCAAATGATAAAATAATGACGCTCATGTGGTGAATACTCCCTGCTTTTACTTTTATAGATATGGGTCTGTAATCACTACTTGGGGGCGTCCGTGGCTCACTGGTCAAGTCACTCGACTTCGGACGCGGAGGACCGTGGTCGAGCCCGCATAGCGTGGGGGTTTTTTGTTGTTGGTCTTTTCAGAGATTTGATGGTTCTGCCCTGGAGATTCACGTGGAATCTTCTCAAATTCTTTAGAACTGCCTTTGATATGGCCTTTATGTGTTGAAAAGGGCACGCAACTACAAACTTTAGGACTTTTAAAAAGTCACTTCTTACATAATGATATACCTCCATGGCAAGAGTCGTTGATCCGAGTCCCATTTAACAATGTGCTTGAATTTGAATATTATGGTGCCGACATAACTTTTCTGTTGATAATCAAACTTCTTTTATTTTCAGAAACAAAAATGATAATATTATCATGGTGTGTAAATTGAATGAAAAAAGAAACGGAGATTTGGGCTGCGTCCCTTTGAAAGAATTCCCTGATAATTCTACTCCGGTGAAACAAGATTTGCCCAACTGCCATGACACGTCTAACACATTTCACAGTGATAAAGACCAAGCTTTTATTACGGGACAATCCCGGAAAAGACAAGAGAAGCCTTGCTCTGAACTGATGTCCTGTCTCAAAATATGCTTTCCCACAGAACATAGTCGGAGGGGAAACACTACAAGGAGAAAACTCTTTCATTTTAACCTCTTCACCGATGTTTCGTTTATGCTACACGTGCTTAGCGTTGTGTTTTCTTCAATAACAAGAGCAGCGACGTTCATGTTTGTCCCTGCATTGTGTATAGATAAAGGCCTTACAAAAACAGATGCAGCCCTTGTGTTGAGCATAGCAGGAGCCGTGGACACTTTAGGACGTTTGGGATCTGGTTATGCCCTCGATTTCCCAAAACTTCGTCCTCTACGGCCTATGGTTTATACTGGCTTCGCGTTCGGTATTGGTGTAGCTGGACTCTTCCTTCCCTTTCTTGAAAGCGTTGTTGCATTCACTGTCGTCTGCTCTGTGATGAACGCGTGTATTGGGGCGTGTCTGACACAGAGATCAGTTGTGCTTGTGGACATGATGGGCAAGGAGCTGCTGCCAAGTTGCGTCGGTATTATCAGGATGTGTCAGTCATTTGGATTACTCCTAGGACCTGTGCTCTATGGTAAGACTTCCAGTTAGATAGAGTACAATCGTAAACATAATAATCATCTTAAACAAAACTGTCGTTTAAGATAAACCCTTGACCCAGTTCAGATATTTTTTTGTGATTTGAAATAAGCTCCGGCGGTGTGTGTTCTGCTTTAGATTATCGAACTCGTTAATTTTAGCTTTCGGCCATCCACGTCACTAAGTCATAAATAAAAACAAGACACAAACTATATCCCAAAAACCCCCCAACCCAACAACAACAAAACAGGGAATGGCACAGTGTCAACTTGCTGAATTAGGTAACGTATACGTCACAAATTTTGACTTCTGTCAGTCAGATGCCAATAAGAGGCCTTGTCATCCGGCTGCTTATGTCTAACTTCTTCTTCTTTATCAATAATCTTTTTAAGTACCTTTCGGTGCAAGGTTTATGCATGATACACAAACTTTCGCCATTGATCCCTATTCAGTGACATCCTCTTTGCCTCTACAAGCCTAGATCCTCTTTTTTAATTTCTGAAACTGCTTTCTGCCACATTTTCTTTGTTCTCCCCCTCGGTCGTTTTTTTGCTGTTTACATTTTAATATTTGTGTATGTCTAACAACCAATGAATATAATGAAATCTGGTAGTTTTGAATGCTTAGCCCACTTGATATCTGGATAAGATAAACGTTACCTAAGATAAACTTTTTGTCTGGCCCCTAAGGGTTTAACTTAAGCGGATTGCAGTATAAATCAAAGGGATGATAATGCTTAGCATCAGTGGTTCGTGATGGTGTTTGACAGTCGTATTGTAATTGTAAACACCAAGGTGATCATTAACCATTTCCCGGCGGTGTTTGCCTACAACCAAACTGAAATGTCTAAAAGTTATAAATTCAATAGTAGATAATCTAAAATTCATGGCTAAGCGGCCATACTTGTCTATCATATCTACATTTCCCCCCAAAATACGAAGCGTACGGTAAGAAGATGATTCTCTTCCTCTTAGGCCCTACTTACTTTTTGAAAATTGAATACAAAGAGGAGCAGGCACTAGAAATGATACACGGTATCAAGTGAAGATGAAAAATGTGAGGGTGCCAGAAAAAAACCCCAGCCATAGAAGAAGAAAAGTGCTATGTTGATCGAAGGGATCAACCCCACACCAGCGAACGGCAACACTGCCTAACCCGTGACAGGGCCCGCCGCTCTACTAACCGAGCTAATCCGCTCTGTGGCTGTTTTTCTGGCACTTTCACATTTTCCATCTTAACTTACTTAGTTATTCCCATTACACCCAATTGTATTTAGGGCAGCAACAAAGGCCCTCCACTCCAACCTGTCTTGTGCCAACTTCGACAAGGGTCCCCACGTCTGATGCAAGACTTTCATCGCACTATTTCCTTCTTTACTTGATAACATTTAACATTACTAGTGCCTGGTCCCTTTTAATTTCATTTGTTTTCAATTGTTTGATTCCATTTTTCAATTCCAGGAGCTCTCCGCGATGCAACAGGTAGCTATGACACTGCATTTTTTGCCGGCTGTGGCTCCATGTTCATCTCAGGAATCCTGATGGTGTTCAGTATCATTGTCAGGCATATCCAAATAAAGGGACAGAATCAAAATAGTCAAATAGAACATTTGACTCATCGTGAAGCATAGATACCAACACCATAAGAAGACGACAGGCAGCATTTATTGGACATGTTGTGGGAAGAGGGAAACTAGAACATCTATGATGACGGGAAAGATGTGTAGACAGAGAGGAAGATGCCAACAGAAGGTTACAAATCTTGGACATCTTTTCATCGTGGATGGGGACAGAAGAAGTCACAAGCATGTTGGCAGCAAAGAGAGATAGGCAGGAGTGGAGAGGCATACCCGCCTACGCTTCTGCAACATTTGAATTTGAGCGCAGGGGAAGCAGATATCTTTCTCCAAGCGGCAGGTCTGTCACTGGAGACTGTAAGGGGTCCTCTCTTACTTATGATTCAAATAAAATGATATATGTTATGTGTTAACATTTACAATACTTTGTTATAAAGACCGGGGAAAACTCGGTACGTGTATAGTATAAGGCTCCACTCGGTGGTGCAATGTCAACCCCCCTTTAGGAATTACCAAAATGTGTCGTACCGTATTTTGAGTGTAAATGATACTGCCATTGTCTGTATATTTCCCACCTCACCCCATACCATTGTGTCATCCCTGTTTATGATTCATGTATTTTTAGTTTGCTGTGTTTTTGTTTAACAGCATGGGAAATTAACAGATGTCTAAAACGAAATTATTATTTTGCTTTAGAGAGAGAGAGATAAAACAATAGTAAGAATGCCTGGTTTTCAATAATTTTGTACGTATTCATCTACACCATAACTGTTTGAAAAATCTGAAATATATTTGTTAATGATAAGGAGATACGTATTTTCATCGTCATTCTTTTATTATCCCATTTTGGTGAAACGCGTTACGCGTTACAGGTTACGCGTTACGTTCTATGAGAGGCCGGCCTAAGGCCCATGAAAAAGGTTAGTCCTGAAAAGGACTGTTGGGTATTCCTGAAAAGGACTGTTTGGTGGTCCTGAGAGGGACACTTTGGGGGTCCTGAGAGCGACTGATTAGTCCTCCTCAGACTGGTCCTTCCGCTTGAGGGCCCGCTTGAAATCCTTGTTTGTGTGGTAACTGGAAACAAGGATCCACATGAAGGCCAACATTACACGAGGAGCACTCATAGCGGCTGTAGGTCCTTTTGTCAGGCTCAGAGCAGACAACGCAGAGGCGCTGAGGGTTCTTCTTTTTCTGCTCTGGTTTCGGGAGGATGGTGCTGGGGAAATGCCGAGCCGTCAGACGGAGGATGGTTGTCTCTCCAAGGTCAGAGATCCTGCTGGCTCCGACACTCCTGGGGATGGGCGTCCACTCAACAAGCTGGCAAGCAAGGTCCCTCCCGAAGATCCGATGGCACGGATTCTTGCCTGTCAATGACGATTTCTGCACAATGTATGAATTGAGGACACTGAGCATTAGCATGTGGAAGAAGGTTTTCTTCCACCATTTCAGGGTTCTCCTCTTGAACGCATTGTACGTCACCATCTGATCGCTTCTGTCGACTTAAGCAGTGTCGTCTCCGATAGATCTTGATTCTTTGTGTAGGGTCACGTAAGGGTCGGAAGTCAGAGCCATAAAAACTCCAGAAAGTTCAAAGGAAAAAATTCCCCACATCGCCGCAAGCTAGGGATTCGAACCCAGTACCTTCTGCTCATGAAGCGAACGTGTTACTACTAAGCAACAACCCCCCTATCAATGATA
Organism: Tritonia tetraquetra; assembly: GCA_030265355.1. Classification (NCBI taxonomy): domain Eukaryota; kingdom Metazoa; phylum Mollusca; class Gastropoda; order Nudibranchia; family Tritoniidae; genus Tritonia; species Tritonia tetraquetra. The sequence continues at coordinate 15,771 of JARBEQ010037689.1, read as the reverse complement.
CCGTATTAATTAACAATGTTTATATTATAACAAACTAAGCATTCGTTTACTGACATAAAACTTGCCCAAAGGTCAAGGTAACTAGAGGGTCACGTAGACTCCGATTATCGTCTAGTCGGATCCAACGAGATCGCCGGTACAACCGTTAGTTCTTGATATTATAGTATATACCCATGGTCTTGTTAAATCAATTCAGAAACGCCTGGGAGTCTCTTAACTAAGCGAAAGGAGATTGGAATGAGGCCCTCCTCATGTATTAAAAAAGCAATCAACACAAAACATTGCTTCAAGTGAAAAAAAACCAACAAAAAACAAAGAGAGCCATCAGTATCGATACGCTTAAATAAGACAAGTTAGAATGGGGAAAAAGTATGGGGCAAGTATGAGTAGGTATTGCTCGCCAGAGAAGACTCAAAGTAAGGATTATTAAAAGTCTAAAAGAGGAATGAAAAGAAAACCCGTTGCTTATGAGCCAGTACAAATGACTCGCATTCATCACTATTATCGTTAGAGAGCACGGCCTAATCTGTTCGATCATCTGGACCCTACAAAAAAAACAACATCCAAGTAATACAAAGTATCGATGTTATAGAAATATAATGCTTGTCTTGAGTATGACTCCTGCAACTTTTGAGTGGATAGTTCCGCGCCGTAACCTTTCAACTTTGTTTATCTAATTTCATCGATACAAAAAAGGTAAAATTGCTATCATCACGTGATAGGTCGATGCAAATAAGTTATGATTTACCAACGAGTTTTGTTGCTTTTCTTTCTCTTGATTAATCTGTTCCAAACAATCCTACATCAATAAATCTGAATTGTACCTAATTAGTTCACGTAGATAAGTATTCAGTTTAGCTTTTACTTTTAAAAAAAGAATAAACCGATGGTATTTGCTGACACATTATGCAATTTGTGGTCTAAGGGGAATAATCCATGATTTATTTTCAGCTTATGAGTATTGCAGCAGTTCATGTTCTTGATTTCTATGTTTATTTACAATTTTGTACTAAAACAGAGCTATACGATATCTGAATTGTTTAGGGACAATCGGTAAACACAGCCACCATACAGTGTAGCATATAGAAAAAACATAAATCTATGGCATTTTGTAGTGATTGGTCAAAGGGAAGTAATCCATGATATATTTTCAACTTGGTAGTATTGTTGCAGTTGTTGTTCTTGATTTATATTGATTGTAGATTTGAAAACGTATAACAAAATACCGAGCGAAGATTAGCTCTAAAAGATATCGGTTATAAAGACTGTAGAAAAGAAATGTTTTTCCTATGTATAAACACATACAAACCAAACCCTAAATGAAACAAACAAAACAAACAAAAACAACAACAAACAATTGCATATCCAAAATCTAAAAAGTTCTTATTTTACCTATCCTTTTGAGGGGTTTACCACCAAGGCAACAGTAAATATTGTTATGGCCAAAACTTGGGCAACACCTAAAAATGTGACGCTCATTGTGCCATTCAAGGTTCGGGGCACAGTTGGCTGATCACCTGCTTTCCTTATCTACCTGATCCAGAGTTTTTCCAGTTCTGTGTTTAGCAATGCTGGACATGGAGATGACCGCAACACTCCTTGTGGGTATAATGTGGTTTGAATAACAAAACAGACAAATAAAAAAACTTTTGGGGAAGCGATAAGGATATATTTTAGGTAAATCATTAAAATTACTCAAGCTATTGCACTAGTTTGTTCCATCACAAACATTTGGTTTGGTTGATGAATTGGTGGGTAAGTAAACAGTTAGAAAAATGGATAGGAAAGTAGATAGAGAGATAGATAGATAGGTAGAGAGACAGTTCTGATTTGACCTCAACAACAATGCTTTGTGTGACTGGAGCTTTCATCGAAAACCGATGTTTCAAATATCATACACGTTTTTATAGTATCTTTGTTGGCTCTCGCCTTTTTTTTTTTGTTATCCACAGCTCATATAATACCCCAAAGGAGTGTTGCACCCAGCTCCATGTCCAGCATTGCTGAACACAGTGCTGAAAAAACTCTGGATCAGGTAGATAGGGCAAGCAGGTGATCAGCCAACTGTTAAAAAATGGAAATACTATGATGACACAATCCTCCTGTAAAATAACATCTGTCACACTAACCATTCAATAGCATAAATTACTTTAACCAAAAAGATATCATTGTTTTGATCTCTTTGTATGTGTCCATAAAACATTGCAAGGCTGTTGAACCCAGCTTTATCATACACTGATTTAGATGGCATTTGGAAAAAAACCTTAGAAACTTAAACATTTCAACTTCAATGCCTTAATTGATACATTTCTCGAAATTATATAGATTTGGAGTTTGGACAAGAGAGCTCTTGTACGACGTTTACTGGAATATGCAGCAATTGCTTGGGATCTCCATCAAAAGAACATTATCAAAGTGTTGATATAAGGACAAAGAAAAACAGTCAAAGCGAATTCTAAAAGTACATTCCCCATGCACTTTGCCTAAGCCCTTGTTAGAGACATCAAATAAACTGGAAAAAAAGATGAAGCGTAATAAGGTTACAGCATTTTCAATATTATGTAGGGCTCTTAAGGACATTTGTGTTCCATTAGACCGTTGGTAGTCAAAGAGTTAAGGACATTCGTGTTCCATTAGACCGTTGGTAGTCAAAGAGTTAAGGACATTCGTGTTCCATTAGACCGTTGGTAGGCAAAGAGTTAAGGACATTCGTGTTCCATTAGACCGTTGGTAGTCAAAGAGTTAAGGACATTCGTGTTCCATTAGAATGCCAGGAAGAGACAAAAGAAACCATAAAAAGAAACTGTTTCCAAATCAAAGATTGATGTCCATCTCTTCTCCTTTCTAACAACAATTTCTCTATGAATCATGAACTTTTTAAAAGTTTGAAGTTTTACGCCCTTTCTCAACACAGAAAGGTCATATCAAAGGTCGTTGAACATAACTTGAGAGGATACCATGTGAATCTGCGGGGGCAGAGCAATAAAAAATCCTTCACAAGGTGGGACTCGAACCCGGATCTCCGCATCCAGAGGCAAGTGACTTAAACAGTGCGCTAAGGACACCACCTGTCTATGAACAGCCTCCCTCGAAAAAAATGAATCATACATTATCACAACTTTCCAACTGGCTTACACATCTCGGCCAACAATCCTTTACTTGCCATCATATCATCAAATTCTAAAAGTTGCATTTCATTTTGATCATCTCAGTCCTTGTAATCATTACTTATGCGTCCTCTGACATTACCATCATCGTCATCATCATCTTTAATGAAATAATTTTGCTCATTCTCATTGTCCATTGTGCAAAAGATTATGGTCCATAAGAATGAAAGGTAACAGATGTGCTAAGGTACAGCAGCACTCAATCAGCTGTCATTTCTACATCAGCACAATGTAACATATATGTGACCTGTTCCAATAAAGTGAAACTTAAGTCAGAATTTATATATTTAGAGATATTGGTTTCATTATTAACAACCGTCATTCCTCTTTCCAAGGATGCCAAATTCATCCTCATAAGTGAACAATTGTTGAGATAAGGAACTTGGTAGGCATAGTAGTATGTCATAATAACGAACCTAAGAAGGTTTTTTTGTTACTATCTCCAAAGTCAATTTTCAGACTTATGTTCCACTTTATTAGACGCCATCACATATACAGGTATCGTGTTGTACCATGGGCATTAGTGATGTAATGTAAAAAAAGTACCATGAAATATTTCCAACAACACTCGTGCAATATCCACTAATTACACAACCCACTAATGAATAACAACAAAAACACAAACAGTTTCTATTCATTTGTATGATTTTATTGATATGCTTATTTTGATGTGATAAAAGCCCTGCAGAGGTTTAATGATATTTAAAGAAAACAAGTTATAAAGCAGCATATAGAAGAATTGTACTTTCCTACACTGGTTGTATGTTAATGTTAAGCTCAGGTCACCATCTGAACATGCAATTCCAGTTCATTCACTTGTCAAGCCAAGGCACTTATTACACAAAAACATTATCACAAATGTAGAAGATAGCCATAGGCACATAGCACTACTTTAATTCAATATAGATATATTCATTTATATGTTATCAGATTTATAGTAGGTACAAACCAAATTTGCTTCGACTTCACATTAAGCTCTCTGATTTTCAACTTATAATTGTAACCTATAACCACCTTATCAAAATGAGTGTAGGGAAGCAAACTATTGTATTTCAAAACTGGTACTTATTTAAGAGAAGCAAATAAAAAACCCCTGATTTTCTCAAAAAGTGTGCATGCTATTGTTTCCATATTTGACATGAAACATTTGTCATGGAATAGGTCACACAATCAAATTCCAAAAAATTGACCTAAACTATTTTTCAGTCAACTTGTTGGCATCTCGAGTTACAATAGTTTGCTTGCCTACCCCTGGAATATTGTGATTGGTTTTGTCTGTTCCACGTGGATTATTTCCTTAAAGTTAAATCTCAGAATTATATTGGTTCAAATAAGTTAAACCATGAAACTATTCAGTTGTCAGAGACTTGATACATTTAGGATTTCAACTCTTCAACATTTAAAGAGACACATTATGGGGCAACCATAATATGAAATGTAATCTGTTTGTTTTTTTGGTGCTGTTTTAGTGCTCTATTGACACAGATAGGTCATTTCAGCGCCCGCCACACGGCGTCAAACAAATCAAGGTTTAGGAAGAGGCGCTTGCAATACTCATGGGTCATAAGCGCTTGAGAAAAAGTAAGACAAGGGGGACGTCACATAGTTCAAAGATAGAACAGAAGAAGATTCCAGTAGATCAGTCCGACACTATCCCAGTCTGAGGTGACCAAAACAGTTTCACTCAGGCAGCCCCCGCAGACGGGATATACTCAATTAATAAAATATACAGTAATCTATATTGTAAGAACGAATACTATAAAGAGAGATGATTTACATGAAAAAAAATATAATCTCTCAAAAAACAAAAAGATAAGAATACAACTGAATATTTCCACCCGGCAAGAGACCCAAACCCCAAGCACATGTAATCTACTATCATCTTAATAATCCTAAACAGTTAAAGTTTACCATATTATATAAGGCTGTTATTAGCCAATATTATTTTAGGTTAGCGAGAATTTTTAAAATCATGATGGAAAATGGTTCTCTGTGCTTCAAATATAAATTCACTCAAATGAGTGAGACAGATGAAGTAATCGAAAACCAAAGGCCTTCATTTTACATGTTTTGGTTTTCTAATCTTGTTTAGTTTGGCTTGCTTGCCAAAGCAGCTCCATCCAAAATTATCGTGGGAGGAGAAATCATTATGAGCTCTCAGTAAAACTTGTATTAAAAAGACTGAGACACTCTTTTAGTTCGCCTCCATTTGATTCAATTTGAATAGTATGGTAACATTTCATGCAATACAAACTGTAGTAAGGATCCACATTATATCAACTATCACATAATGCCGAATTCCTTTCATGACAATATGTTTTAAGCAATATAGTCAATGTTCTTTCCAAAATTACAATATTCTAGGAAGTTTCAAATTTCTGTTGATGATTGCAGTTTCATTATTGCTATAAACTTAAGTACACATCATTTCAATATACATTTGTTGTATCATAAAGATTAATGGTTTTGCTGTGTTGACACTTGATAGTCACATGATATGATGATGAATTTGCATATGTAAATATCTAAATGATGAATTATCTACTAATCATCTCCAATTTTGTTTGTTCATCTAAACAGAAATAATCTCCCGAAAACAATAACAATATTTTTCAGACATTTTGAAGGTTAATCTTAACCAAATAACCAGAAGAAGACTACCATGAAAGTGAAAATATAAATGGTAAAGTGTCATTAAGATCATTAAAAAAAAATGAATCAATAAACATACAAAAATACATTCCATATAATTCAGCTACATGGTGGAGATTCAAAGAAAACAGCTCAGATTTGGAAACAGTCTATTTAGTGTGTAGCTTATGCATTTAATAAATAAATAAATATCTATGTACAAAGATGGGCTTTGAGCAAACATGAGAAATAAATAATACAGAGATACAGAGCAATATAACTTTATAGAAAAAAGAAACAGAAAAGCCAATAGTTTACGCTATAATACTGCAATGAAGGTTAAAGTATATTCCTTCAAAGACACTTTAATGATAAGAAGAGTTTGAATATTTAAATCAAATTCAGAACATTTGTAAACCAATTCATTTCTCACTGTTTGATTTATTGTTAACTTAAAACAAAAAAATCAACAGTAAAAAAAAATGGTACATCAGGGAGAAATAAAACAAATTCAGGGAAAACAAGGCATTTGATGAAAAAACAAAAATAAAAAAACGAAAAAAATAACACAAAGAATAATGGCAGCCAAAAACTTCAGCATTATCAGAACGGAGCAGACAGTAAGTAAAGACCCAATGACAAAATGAAAACAATTCTTTACAAATAGCAGCTTAAGCCCTGTCCAACATTAAAGTGATGGTTCCTTCAGATCTCAAGCATGCTATCATAACAATGTTATATAATATGTTTGAAATCACACTACTAATGTCAGAGATGACAACAAATTGTAGCAAATAGGCAAGGCACTTCAGCCTTATGTGACAAAATCTGCTCAGTTTTCTTACAACTGAGGGGTTTATCACCAAGGCAATAGTAAATATTGTTATGGCCAAAACTTGAGCAACTCTTAAAAATGTGATGCTCATTGTGCTATTCAAGATACAGGGCACAGTGGGCTGATCACCTGCTTGCCTTATCTACCTGATCTAGAATTTTTCCAGCACTGTGTTCTGCAATGATGGATATGGAGCTGGCCACAACACTCCGTTGGGGTATAATGCGGTTTGGATTACAAAACAAATGCAAGGCACTTCATATGCGAAAAAACCATCAGGTAATCTTGAAAAAGCATTCATACATTTAGACTCATTTGTAACATTATTGTTAAGGGAAAAAAAGTTAAGTTTGACATTGCACAATTATAACCTGTTAGTATAAATATATTAACACATGACCATCTTCATATAATATTGCTTACGGTTTTTAACAAGGAAGTAATACCGTTGATTCCCCTACAATATTTATGTAAATAAGACGTTTTAAAATACAACATTAGAACAGCACAAGGAAACTGGGTACAAAGTACAGAACCAGCCTAGATTATCAAAAATGTCAAAAAATGTAATCAATATCTTATGAAAGAATTGAGATTTTCAGACAATGATGACATCAAAAATAGATTGAAACCAAATGTCCAAATTTAGAATGTTTGAAAAAAAAAAACTGCTAGTGGCCTTGTTCACATTTCGCTGTCTCATCACAAACTCTTTATAGTTATTCAAACATAATTGTTATTTTTCCTCAGATAGAATCAAGCAAGTATTACTGGTTAACGGACAGTCATTATCTTTCACATTTGATTTGAATGACTTTCCCATTCAAAATAAGAATACTCAATATCTAAATCTAAACATCACGGAGTGTAAAAGCAAAGCAACACATCTATTGTTAGGGACAATCCTGTCAAAAGGTATTCATAGAATTCGTTTCTTTGTTTTAAATCAAAAAAATGTATTGGTTATAAACAAATCATCTTAACTGTATTTTACAGAATGTTATGTGACCAACATTTTGGGGCATTTTCTAAATAAATTGTATAGAATGCATTTATGCTCCTTGCATTTGTTGTGATGGATTCTTTTCATTGTCCAATCAAAATCAAACTGACTGTCTACATATTTCACAATCTGTTGCCATGTTACAATCTGGGCAGTATAGGAGCTAGAAATAAAAGGCATGACATGCAAAAAATGCCGAAAACAAAACCTTTATGACGCATTTTCTAAAACAAATAGGACTGAGTTATTTGAAACATTTAGATAATGTTTCCCAGGTGTGTTGCTATTGTATAAAAAGGTTGTGGATCATCAAGGGGTCAAAGGTTTTCTGTTGATAAAATTTAGTTATTATTTACTTGTTGGTCTGTTTGAGTTTTCTCTACCAGCGTGGGTCTCAATTTCACTCACAGAAGCATCAGGAATGAGGTTTATTCCTAAAAGTTTGATCTGATCTTGTCTAATGTTTTCTGGAAGTATTGGTGCTACTCTTTTGGGAGGTAATGTTGGAGCATCATTGTTTGTTATGGATTTTAATGACAAAGATAATGAATAGAGACAATTATAGCTATTATTAGATCTTAATGTTTCAAATTCTGAAGAATTTTGTACTGACTGAATGCAGGAATCAGATCTTGATTGTTCTAGTAGTTGGGAGTACATTGGTTCGCTCACCAGCTCTAGAGATGTTTCTTTACTATCTTCATCATACCAAGATGGAAGTGTGTGTCAGAATTTAGAGTGTCGTCCACTTCTTCCAAGTCTGAACGCTGACTGCCCTTACATCCGTCGTGTCTCGGTGTGGCTTTTGAATGACTCATCCGGCCAGCAGGAGGGAAGAAGTTCAAGTAATTCAATGAAAACGTGTGATGCTTGGTACATAAAACGTTGGATTTTATGACAGTGCTTGATGAAGGATTCATAACATCTGATAGGCTGTGACATTCATCTTTCTCCTTGAACAAGGAATAATTGCTACTTAATCTCTTAGGTTTCTTGTGGGCTGAACATTTTTCAAAGTCTGAAGTTAACTTTGAGCAAACTGAATTGCTGGGATTTTGCAAAATGTTACCAATGTTTGGAAGTGGATCACTTATATGTTTGCTGGTCTCCGTAATCTCATTCCGATGATTGTCTTGTAGTTCGGATTCAAAACTTTGGAATTTTGTACTTAATTCATTCAACTTGTCTTTCATTTGTTGTGAAAAGATGAATCTTTTGGAGGCAATCTTTTTATCTCTCCAGTAGTCTGAAGTGTCAAACCAACAATCGCATTGTGTGTCTGAGTCAATTCCTTGGTATTTATGACTCAATGCATTCAATTTCTCTCTCGTATGTTTTGACAAAGTAAGGTTGTGTGGTGGACCATTTCTTTTTTCCTTTTCATTTTGTTGATGACTCATATCTGTGTTTATTTCATTCTTTGCATGATCCAAAGGATACGATTGCACACATTGAGGGAGAGATTCACTATTTTCTTCCTCAGCTGTACCAACACCAACAATTGCGAGATCACTCATGACCATTCCTTTTTCCATGTGTCTCCCCAGTTTTGCCCCCTCATTACTCAAATATTTAGTCATGACTCCTCCGTTAACATCAGCAATATCAGCGTTTGGGTCAATCTTAAGGCTGCTAGGCAGCTGTAAAAACGTTCCTCTATTTTCACTTGCTCCTTTATTAGTACCAAAATGGTTCCCCATCAATTTCCAATCAACACGGTTCACACCTTGAAATTCTTTGAGACACTTAACCGTGTCTTCCAATTTGGACTGCGCTAATTCACCCAGTGACAAAACTTGGAAACCAGAATTTTCATCACTCTGATTCCATATTTTTACATGTCGAACATGTTGGAAAATATTATCATCAAGAAACATATCTACTGTCTGATCTTTCTCTGAAAGACAATCATTTTTAAATCGGTTTCCAATACATTTATATGATCTATATTTTTTAATAGAGATTATATCCTTAAAGACATCATCACAATCCATAACATTTGGTGGATCTTTACACAGCATCTCATTTCCTCTCACACTCCCACTCATTCTATACATCTCATTCACTCTTCTTCCTGTTGCACTTTTTACCAAACTTCCTGTACCCTGTGAACGGCAGGCAGTGACACGCCTGTCTTGACGGAAAAGACACCAGATCCACGACTACTTTTTAATGTTTTGTTTCCCCATGGATGCTCTGAGAGGAAGCTGGGCATCAACCCATTCGTTGTGGGTATCCACCATATTTTGCCAGACTTCAATCTCTTCTCCCCTTGCGTCCATCCATTCTGTTGGTCTGCCTTTGATAAAACCTGTCAATAAAAAGAAGAAAATGAAAAGTTTTTGTTTTGTTTTGTTGTCCATAGCTCATATTATTACTGCCACCCAGAATTGCTGAACACAGCGCTGGAAAAAAATATGGCAGGCAGGTGATCAGCCCACTGTGCCCACTGTGCCCAAAATGAAAAGTGATGCACGATTTGCTGTTCAAAGTCAAAATCTTTTACTTTCCACTCCAAATTAAGCCTGTGGCATTTATTCCCAAAGAATAGTAAAAAACGTTTAAATTTCTGGTTCCATTAGCTTTTAAAGATGAACTGCCTGTCTCTAAAGTAAAGACGCAATAAATAGTTTGAAATGCCTTCTGCTACTATCTATGATTAACACTCAAGATTGTTGTGCTCTGGGATAGTGACTCTACACCACCAACCATATTAGGAAAAGAATTCAAAGCTAAGGTAAATTACACAATACTACATCCCAACATACCATCACATCTATGCAACATTGTGGCACAAAGATAAGTAAACAGATAAGATAAAATATTCATTACCATTTCCTAAGTTAAGTCGAACACCACCCAAGAAGTCATTGCTGGACAATTTCTCATGATCCCAGATGGTCAGTTCAACTCCGTGATTCTCAAGTTGGGTCTCATCGACGCCTTCAAAGACGAGGAGATGTTGCCATTGAGGGTTGGTGGTTTTCTTTATCACAGGGGTTTTTTGCTTGCTGCTGTGAGACTGGTCTGGGAGAAGATATCTACACACGACAGAAGACAAAAACGAAATATTAGGAACTCTGTGACACAAACTAAGCTGTTCCTGAACTTAAACCCTTAAACACCCATGAAGTTTAAGAATAGATAATTTTTGCTGAAGCTGAATGAATCTTTATCTGATATGATCCTTTAAACATATAGAAATAAAACCATTTATGAATATTTCTATGTGAACGTTGAATTGGTTAGTCATTGAGTTATCAATTTGTTAAAAACTGAACACCATCACAAAGGGGTTGAATAACTCCTTTTTAAGATGTACACATTCATATTTATGCACAAACCTGACAGGCAACAGAGATAGAGAGAGAGAGAGATAGAGCAAGGAAATGATTCAAACTTTCTTTCTTTCTTATCCAATTCCTTTTTTTTATCAGTACAGTGTAGGGCCAGCACTTTGAGGCTGAATTTCTCTGGATCAAGATATTAAGCCAAGCAGGTGATTAACCCACTGTGACCTTTGTGGTAGGAATTAAATTTTGCCCTGACAGCGGCCTTGCAGCCTACTCTTATCGATTTTCAACTGCCAAGGGTTCTTTAACGTGCACAACACTGGACCTTCGAGTTTATCATCCGTCTCCGATAGGACTAGGTTCTTTGATCTCACCTACCCGAATAGGATCAGGGTTGTGGCATATAGGTTTTCACCGAGTTTCAAGGAGAAAAAGACCCAACAGTGTCGCTGCTGGGAATCAAACCCGGTACCTTTCGCTCCAGAGGCGAGAACCGTACCTCTGAGCCACTGCTCAAACTTACTACTTTTAAAATATAAGTCAAATCAGTTCCTGATCATCTGACCTTGTCATTGTAAGCAGTGTATTAGCATGGTTAGTACTGGCTCTATCTCTGGAGAGGTGGTGTTGTTACCGTTCGTTGGAGTGGGTTCACTCCTCACAATCAACTTACCACTTTTCTTCTTCTATGGATGTTGTTCTGGCCCTTTCACATTTTCCATCTACACTTGACACCATTTATCATTGTAACCAGTGCTTTTATAAAAACCTTTACAAAGTTTTGAAGACACCAACTGACTCACCCTTTACAGAAAGGATTGGATCCTGCAGACGATCTCATAGCAGTCAAATTCTGGGCCTCTTTGACCATGACATGAACCTCTCCCAATCCTGACTGGACCACGCCTTTGTCTTTGCCTCTCTTCAGAGATCCAGACTTTCTCTTAGAGGAAGAGCCTACCATGGATGCTGGCACGTATTTGATGGAAACAAACAGATCTCCCTTGTATGTCATGGCAGGTGCGTCATCGGGGATCTGGATACAAAGATGGTCAAATGCTTTAAGCAAGGAAATGCATTGATTCAACTAAAGACTAAAGGGTAAGGGAAATGTGTAAAGTTCCAAAAGAGACGTAGCGAACGAGTGAGTGCAGATTGTGTGTATTTCACCTATCGCTGATTGGAGTTATCTGCAAATTTTCATGCTGCATGCTTGTTTGTTTATTTTTTTTTGGGGGGGGGGTATTTTTTTACGAGGGGGGGGGGGGTTGTGTGTTGCTTGTTAGATGAGGATGGGTATTTGCCCGAAACGTTCTACGTCCCTGTGCCTTATTCCTTTTGGGACATTTCCTTAGTACCTTCTTATCCTTTTTGTTTATAACTTCCAGCAGCCCCCATTTTACTGCGTTCATTCAACTATAACTGTTTCAAGTTTTCACACACACAACAGGAATTTAAGCTTCTTGGCGGCATGATACTTTATAGAAAAATTAATTAAATTAATATATGAAAGTCTTCCTGATTGCTGATGACAAATATCAATAATATCAATAATACACATTTTGACAAGCAACTATTTTAATAAGTAGGATCTAACAGAACCCAAAGGAAGACCTAAAAAAATGGATGTATAATCGACTGGACATACATGAGCTGCGCCTAACTCACTCATAAGGATGCTCTTCAAAGAAAGTCCTGGAGAAGGAGAATTCAGACTGCTGACCCGAATAAGCGAGGAAGAGAGAGAGTGAGAGAGAGAGAGAAAGAGAGAGAGAGAGAGAGAGAAAGAGAGAGAGAGAGAGAGACGGAGAGAGAGAGAGAGAAAGAGAATGACCCTGTCCTTTAGAGCATACCACAAGGAAACATTCTTATCAAACTCATAGAGAAAGAGAGAGAGAATGAAGGAGAGAGAGTAAGATAAAAAGAGATATAGATAGATGGAGAGAGACAGAAAGAAAGAGAAAGAGAGAGAAAGATATAAAGAAGGAGAGAGAGAGAGAGAGAGAGAGAGAGAGAGAGAGAGAGAGACTCACCCTGTCCTGTAGAGCATACCACAAAGGAACAGCCTTATCAAACTCATAGTAGTCAAGTGGAATGGTGACTTCTCCCAGGAAGTCATTGCGTCCAAATCTGTCGTTATTCCACACAGCGATCCATAAAGAGCGAGATTCTAGTTCTGTTTTAGAGATGGGATACTGGGGACCAAAATAATGTATTTATTATAACTGAATAGGAACTAGGATATATAATGTTAATCATAAGAATATGCTTTCATTTTGATTGATGATTTGAGAAGCACACTCTTTGAGACATTCTAAGAATAGATAAAATAGGTAATATAATATAATCCTAACATGTGCTGAGCAAATTCAAATTTAGCACATCATCACACACTGTCTTCTACTTCTGTCTTTCTCAGTTTTCTCTCCCTATCAATGCTTCCATTCCCCTGCCTACAAATAGACACATCACTTCACTTACAGCAAAATCTCATTTTATCACCTCCCGTTAAACCGCCATTCTCGCTTATCTCCTTCTTATTCATCATTACCTTTTTCATATAATGCCATTCTTTTTATAGCAATATTTACAATAATCAATTCCATTAATTTAATCAATACAATCACAGCCCCATAAGTCGATGTCAGATAAGTTGATTTTCATCTAAGTCAATTGCTTTTGGTTTCCCCAAAAGGAGGTGAGATTAATTATTTATACCTCATTCTTAAAGACAAGTCGGTATTGTAGGTTATGTCCCTTGAGTTAACCTCTATTGTCCTTGCCAACAAACATGTCAGAGTCAAATCTACAATCAATATAGGACTGATTTTTTTAAGTGCGAAGAAATAGATAAATCAAGAACAAGAACTGCAACAATACTATCAAGTTGAAAATAAATCATGGATTACTTTTCTTTAACCATTCACTATAAATGTGTTAACAAATGCCATACATTTCTGTTTTTGGAATAAGCTAGTGCAGGGGTGTCCTTAGACATGCCTGAGCTAGACTGTGTGGTGGTATGTTTACCAAGTATGCCTAAATAATTTAGATATTTTATTCATATTTCATCATAATTGCAAAAAAACCCATATGAATCAAGAAAAAAGAACTGCTGCCATACTATCACTATCAGGTTGAAAAAAATCATGGATTACTTCCCTTTGACTATTAACTACAAAATTTGTTAGCACATGCCATAGATTTGTTTTTTAGTCCAGGGATGTCTTTACATGCCTGAGCTAGACTGTGCGGTGGTATGTTTACCAATGATGCCTAACTAATTCAGACATTTTATTCATATTCTATCATAATTATTTTTTAAAAAATGAATCAAGAAAAAAGAACTGCTGCCATACTATCAAGTTGAAAAATAAATCATAGATTACTTCCCTTTGACCATTATTATTTTAAGTACAAAAAAATAGGAAGTGTTTAGCGAGACCACGGAAATCCGATCTCGATTCGAATTCTAAAATTCGTTGTCAACATCGGTGAATCGCGTAATACATCCATCTAATGTAAAAATGACCGATACTAATTGGGAAGATGGTGTTTGATCGGAAAACAAGTTATGGTATAAACCGTTGTGGCCGTGAAAAGGCAATTTTAATCGTTCAATGGAACACAGACACCAAACTTGCCGCCATTTTGGAGTTGGCTTTATTTCCATTTCATAACATTTGGCATTTTTCTCCATCGTTTTTGGCTTTTTTTCAATAAAGCTGTTTCCATTTTGATATCTTTATTTTCTAAAGGTGTGCTGCTGTTGAAATAGGCATTTTTCATATCCTAAATATTAATTGGTATTTGATTAGTATCTTTTTGAGTCTTTATTTTGCCCCAGCTTACAGCATGTTTATACCTTACCTGGGTGGCTGTTGCCTTGAAAACCTATATATTGCACCTATAAACTTTAAGCTAAATTTTGATACCAAATACGACCAAGTTAATCAAATTTGAAAAAAAAACTGCTAACATTTGCCACTACAAGTAAACATGGCTAGACCATGAGTGTTTTCCACTCCCCTCCCACCAAACTTTACTCTCAGAAATCCTGGTCTCCATAACCAAAGTGTCTAGGGGGACCAAAATCCTGGTCTCCCTGGCCTCTTCCATAGATTTATTAATTGATTATGCCTATTTATTGATGTAGGATTGCTTGGTTATAAACATTGTAAAGAAATAGATCAATCAAGGGAAAGAAAAGCAACAAAACTCGTAGATAATCATAAATGGGCCTCCACCTATCACGTGGCAGGAATTTGACTTTTTTCGTATCAATGAAAATAAATAAACAAGGCTGAAAGGTTATGGTGCGGGAATATCCTCTCAAAAGTCGCAGGAGTCATTTTGTATTACTTGGATGTTTCAATTTTAGGATCTGATAATTTGTTCACTCAAACCTTTTATAAAATGCCATTATCTTTATAACGCCAGTTAGGGGTATAACAAGGTTTTCTGGTACTTTCAGAATATTCACCACTTTCAACATCACTACAACATATAATCTTGTTTTTTATTTTGCTATCCATACTGCATAATACCCCTGAGCAGTGTTGCTGAACATAGTGCTCGATGAACTCTGGATCAGGTAGATGACCTCAATATTAACGAAATGTATAAATAAAAGTATAAATACTTAGGAGTTGTGTTTAACGAAAAGCTGGGATGGCATCAACACTCAACCAAAGTTTTAAGAAACCTCAACACTCGACTATATTTTATGAGAAAATTGTTCCATCTTGGCATTGATAATACCCTTTTACACATGTACTTCAGATCATGCATTTTGAGTGTTCTAAATTTTTGTTTAACAGCATGGGGTGGAAACAGCTCCCA
>JARBEQ010037578.1:0-15428 GCA_030265355.1 Tritonia tetraquetra | reverse complement strand
TAGTAGTAATAGTAGTAGTAGTAGTAGTAGTAGTAGTAGTAGTAGTAGTAGTAGTAGTAGTAGTAATAGTAGTAGTATAAAAAGAAAATGAAGTAGTAGGTGTGATGGTAATAGTTGTAGAAAGCAAATTCTAAATAGTCTGGTCTTTGGCAGATTGGTTTTCCAATGATCAGCTAAGAATTGGTATCGATTTCCACTCACGGGTCGAGTAAGGCAATCACAGTAGTTTCTTGCTCACTAATGTCTTGCCTCCGTAACCAAGTGCAGAATCCGAAAGACTCTCCTCTTTTTAGAAATCATATTATTGCGTACTTATTTCGACATTAACGATTCCAACCTATTTTCCCCCAATATCGTAATATTCAACCAGTTTAGTTTTATTATAGTTTATTATTACATACAAGATTGAATTAGGCGTTGCCGTGCCAATGGACTTCTCCATGTGTCAGATCTGAGTCAGACATTGATGATCCTATTTTTTTAATTTCGATCTCTCATCATGTTTTCTTATGGGGCTGCGTTTATTCTCATCCGGTGCTAACCCTAACCCTAACCTTAAACATAAACCCTAAACCCCAAACCTAACCCTAAACCTAAGCCTAAGCTTAAAATTCTTGGAACTTTTGGAATGTGTCGTTCACCTACAGCGCCATTTTGGAACAGGGTTGCCAGATAAAATAACAAACGCGCAAAGGGCTGACCGGGTGAAAATAGCGACATCCTTTCTTATGAGCTCAGTAATAATTCAGTTCCAGACTGCGTGTTATGTCGTTTGCTGCCTTCATTTATTGCTTCCTTCTCCTTCAATAAGACTACAGAGTAACATTTTCCTAGGTCTCCAATCTGTTTTTGTACCCTAAATTTCATTTTCTCGTTCACTGGACTATGGACTTTCATCGATAAACCAATTCTTTAACTATAAGAGATAATACTGTCCTTATGTCATTTATCGTTTGGACTGCAAGTATATCAGAATCAATTTATCTGACCAGGCACGTGAGAAGTCATTTGTAATCTGATAAGTGTTTCACATTACGTGTGCCGTCATGGATCAGATAAACAGCAAGATAATATGAGATCATCTGACTCAAAGATTATAAAGTGACACATAAAAATGACAATATTTTCATATCATTTCATCTATCTACCTCCCTACCTTCTTACCCCTTCACGAAGGTTAGAGTGCGTTATAAAGAAGCACATCCATCTAAATATATATCTATCTATATATTAAAATCCATGTGTCTACCTATTTAGTTCCATTTCTTTCACTCTATCTAACAGTCCAACAGTCCCAATACTGTATTGTGTTTTCCACTCTCTCTTTTGATACCGTTATCTTAGTGTGTCAACTCGAGTCCCCACGCAATTCATGTTTGAACTAGAAATAACACACACTACTGAACCAAAACACGATGATATCAGATAATGGAATTCCCTTGTTTTGGTTCATTAACTACATAGATTACGCGATTTCTTTATATCGATTTTGTCGTTACTCAATGAAGAGCGTAAACTTCATATAGGCTATTATATAAGTAATTAAAGGGATAATTTAAATGAATAAATGTATTCATATCATGATTTTCAAAGTTCTACCTCCGACTCCACTACTTTTCAATTCCACGAACGCAGTGGACAACTATATACATATACAGGGAGCCCCACAGATAGCTTAATCATTTTATACTGATATGATAAGATTTTGAACATCGAAATTCAAATATCGATTTCCGTCGATATCTATATCGATTAAGGTGTAGGAAAACCATAATTCACTCATCGATATCTTTTGTAGCTTTCAAAGATTTCAATAACATGAAAACATTCTACAACAAGGGATTGTGTAAAAAGTAATATCACTGTATTTGTTTTGCGAGAAAATGAATGAGAAGACAATGTCTTCATTGTTTTTCATAGTTTTGGGTGTGTGTGGTGTTGCTGGCGCCATCGGGCCGTTTGAACCACAGCAAGTCCACATTGCTGCAGCAGGTAAGAAATAATCAATATAATTAAAAAGAATAGTGATTTTACATGATATCAAGAATATATTATAATCTTACGCAAGTTTATCTGTCTTTGTTTTTTTTTTATCTTTAAGACGTACGAGTGTCATCATTGTGTGTTGGGAAGAAATGATGTCGTGAAAGATAGTGGTTTTAGAGTAATGGTATCTTGCTTTGAAGTCACACAAAACGCGTTCCCTTTCATTGTGGTTATGCTGTTAGTTGTACGTGTTGAGGTAATGAATCTGTTTGGTCAGGTGTCTTATCTGTCTTGGGCGAGTGTCTTAATGTTTGGCTTGGTGTTTTAGTGTTTGTCTTGGTGGTTTAGTGTTTGGCTTGGTGTTTTAGTGTTTGGCTTGGTGTTTTGATGTTTGGCTTGGTGTTTTGGTGTTTGTCTTGGTGTTATAGTGTTTGGCTTGGTGTTTTGGTGTTTTTAGATCATGATTTGTTCCTAGTTTCAGTTCTCTGGGTTGTTTTCACTCAAAGTATGTTTAGATTTTAGGGTTCAGGGACACGGAACAAATGACTCTGCACGTTGAATGAAACAACCACATGGTGCAAATACTCCCAGAGACTATTTACACCACGTGGTATAAATAACCCTGCCCGTATTTTCATTGTCAGGTTCACCAAATGAGATGACCATTGTCTGGAATACCTTCAACGATACCACGGACACGCGTGTGCTTTTCGGCAACACCACTCACAACTTGACCCAAGAGGTCAACGGTACCAGGTCAAAGTTCGTTGACGGAGGTTCGGAGAAAAGGGTTCAGTACGTGCACACGGCGATCTTGACAGGTCTTCAACACAGCGCTGTTTACTGTGAGTTGATACGTCTTGATTTCATTGATTTCATTGATTTCATTGATTTCACTGATTTCACTGATCTCATTGGTTTAACATTGATTTCACTGATTTAATTAATTTTATTGATTTTATTGATTTCAGTGATTTCAGTGATTTCATTGCATCATGTTCCATTTTTTTTGTCCTACCCCTTTTCTCAGCGTTAATGTAATCAGAAGGCAGTCCGATCCTGTTCGTTGTCTATTTAGAAAATGCAATGAGAGATGTCAGAAAATTAAGAAGACCTAACACTGAATTACAAAGACTCATCACTTCAGAACTAATTTAAGCAGATAATGTAGATTTCGTAGGCCTTGGACCTGTAGATGTTAACTAAATACAACACGCACTCACAGCTCGCAATCTAATAGTCAATGTTGATAAAAACCGAGCACCTCACACCGACCAGAGGAGAAGAAAACAGAAAATTCACCCAAAAGATTGGATCACTCATCGGTGACCACAAAGACATTGAACACATAAAACAACAGTTCAGGATAGCCCTAAACAAAATGAAAAATATTTGGATAAGAACAGACGAAATTAAGCTTAAGATAAGGTTAAAAGTTTACAAATCCCTCCTTTATAACTGCGGGACATGGGCTCTAACGAAAGCAGGAGAGAGAAAAATCGACAAGTTCCAAAGAAATAAACACAGAAAGGTGCTAGGGATAAAATATTTCACAGCACTCTAGGTCTGCAACGAAACGCCAACATCTTCTTGAGTTCTTGAACAGAGCTGGAGGCTTTTTGGCTACATTTTAAGAAGAGAGCGCGAGATACCAACTAATTATGCGATGAGTTTTACTTCGAACTCTCAAACGACAAATACAGAGGAATACCTATCACCACTCTCCCTGTCACGCTTGACAACAAACTCAAACGATTGGACGATAACATAAGGCTGATATCAAAAAAGACCTGGAGGATCTGAGAGAGACATCGCCTCGCCACCACCAGTAGAGAGTGGCAAGCACTCACCGCGGAGATAAAGAGGAAAGCCAAAGCACGAAATCGGCCGACATCGTTGGCGACAGGCTCTAAGTCAAGTAATGTAAACAGATAATAAATATACGCATTGAGCCCTTACGCGTCCACATTTGAATGCGTTAACAATCAACATACCACCATAATCTTTCAGAAATGGTAAATGAAGTGTAAAAACTTCCAAATGGCACAAAACACAGGGTCGATTAACATTTTGGGTAAACCCTTCCTCAGCTAACGAATAACACACAAAAGACCCTAATTTGAGTGTTTTGAATCAACGAAGATTTGTAAAACACCCAAACCAGTGTCTTTCGTATGTTGTTTGTAAGACAATGTAACGCTATCGAATGATTTGAGACTTTTTTCAGAATTCCGTGCTTTAGGTTTTTGCCCTTTGGAACTTTTTGCATTTTCATTCATTCTTTTACCCATTAGTTTATAACTTACAGCAGCCCCCACTTTATTGTGCTATCTGTGGAAGGGGTTTGTCCATTTTCGGAAGTTATTACATGTCCATTTATACTTTCAAAACTCACAACTGCAACCTGTTTGTCCCCTTGGAAGTTATAATATGTTCATTTACCTATTTAAAGATTACAACTTCAATCTGTTCTTCCCCTTTGGAAGTTATAATATTATTTTACCTATTAAAAATGTACAACTACAACCTGTTTTCAGATTACAAACTTCAATCTGTTCTTCCCCTTTGGAAGTTATAATATTATTTTACCTATTAGAGATGTACAACTACAACCTGTTTTCAGATTACAAAGTAGGCAGCAAATACCATGGCTTTTCGGATATCCTTTCCTTCAAGACGTGGCCGGAGGGAGAGAAGTGGAGTCCTAGATTGGCCATGTTCGGAGATTTTGGGAACGCCAACGCACAGTCGTTGGCCAAATTGACGCAAGACACAGCCAATGGCATGTACGACGCTATTTTACACGTTGGTGAGTGAAGGCTGTCTTTTATTGATTTGAAATCATGTATTTGGTTATGATGACGATAATGATGATGATAATGGTTGTGATGATGATGATGGTGGTTGTGGTGGTGTTGGTGTTGATTATAATGGTGATGGTGATGATGATGATGATGGTGGTGATGATGATGATGATGTTTATGGTGTGGAAAATGATAATGATGGTGCTGGTGGTAGTGATGCTAGAGATGATGATGATGATGATGATGATGATGATGATGATAATGGTGAAAATGATATTCCTTATAGTTCTGGTGTTCATGGTGATAATAACAATGGCATGGATGATATTTGCTGAAGCATAATGTCACTTTTCACATTGTTGTTGGCTTTATATTTTGGCACTGTCATATTTTCTTCTTCACTAGCTTACCCCGTAAAGTTCATTCTGTAAAATTTCCCACAGATTAGAAATATATTTTACAAATTTGGGCTGTCAACACATTTTTTTTATTTCAGGTGACTTTGCATATGACTTGGATTCTGTGAGTACAAATTATTGAATTCTGAATTCAGATATTTTTTATTTTTAACATTTTTTTCATATGTATCTATAAAGGCGTAGTGGAATAATTAATTAGTCGAAATTTGAAAACATCATCGATTCAGTTATTCGTTCGGGTTTGCAACTTGACCCATTAATAACATGGCATGCAATTTAATAACATTAAATCATAGAGGTCTAAAGATATAGGGCCTAGAAAAATAAGCTAGCATTTTTCTATGTCCGCCCACCACGCTAAGTCTGCCCACCTCATCTATGTTTTCAAGATACAGACAAACTTCTCAATTGCTCGCATCATTATTTTAGTCTTCCATTTTTATTTTCCTCTATTCAAAATTAGCGCCCTCATTTCTCCCGTAGTGTTTGTATCTTAAAAAATAGATGAAGTAGGCGGCCAGTTGGGTGGGCGGACATAGGCACGATGACTATATCAAATGCACAGAAAACTTTCATGTTATGAACATTCCTTATTTTGTCTCGATGCCCCAATCTGATTCTAATCACCTTTCTCCTTTCTCTGTGTGCCACCGAGCCTACTTACTTTACTTACTTAAGCCCTTAGCCCCATTCGAAGCATAGGCCATCAATGATGCTTCGCCATCTGATTCTTCCTTGGACCGCCTTCTCTAGCTCTTTCCAGGTGTAGCCATCACTCTTAGCCTCTGCCAGTGTGCTTCTTCTCCAGCTATTTCTTGGTCGTCCCCTCCTTCTGCCTCCTTGTGGATTCCACATAGAGCCACCGAGCCTATGTCTGAAATAAGATTATTTTTTAAGTTGGTACTGATAGCTATGTATCATCCCTTCCAACAGGATAACGCACGAGTAGGAGATGAGTTCATGCGTAAGATACAGCCTGTGGCCTCTTCTATTCCATACATGACCTGCGTTGGGAACCATGAGTACAACTAGTAAGTTTGATCTTTTATTAAATGACTTTTCTTCAAATAATGATAACGATGATGATGACGGTGATAATGATGATTGTGGTGGTGGCTGTGACGATGGTGAAGATGATGATGATGATAAGAAGGAAGAGGATGATAGTGTTATCGTGACGATGATGAGGATAATAATAATGATAGTAGCAGTAGTAGTAGTAGTAGTAGAAGCAGCAGCAGTAGTAGTAGTAGTAGTAGTAGTAGTAGTAGTAGTAGTAGTAGTAGTAGTAGTAGTAGTGATAATAATATATTAGTGATTCTAATAATAATAACGAAAGAGTGATGATTATAACGAATTGATTTATAAAATGATTAGGTTACAATCGATAAGAGTAATGATAATCAAATGATAATGATAATGTTGATGATGATGATAATGATGATGATGATGATAATGATGATGATGATGATGATGATGATGATGATGATGATGATGTTGAACAGTATTGATAACAAAATATTAATGACAATAGAATATATAACATGATTGATAATCTTTATGACAATGATGATGATTTTAAACTTATTTTACGGTATTTTTAATACTAAAAGTAAGCTGGAATAATGATGATAACGATTATGACAATGATGAATGTAATAGTTCCAGTTCAATGTCATCATCATGCATTTTCATTTATCAACCAATGGAACAAAATATCATATTAATTCTAGGAATATGAGGCCAAGATGCACAGACAAATAAAAAACAGTCGTCACATTTGAACAATTCATGTGGCCATTTGTTATTTCATTAAAGAAGCCACAGGTTGTTTTCATATTCAATTCTTTAATTATTTCTTCAAGCAACTTCACAAACTACAAAAATCGATTCCGAATGCCTGGGGATTTAAACCAAAGAATGTATTATAGGTGAGTAAATATGACTTTGCCAGTGTTGTTATCTTTATTTTGTGGGGTTTTTTAAAGTTGTTGTTAGACCTTGATTTTTGCTTATATTAAAATAAGGGCTGCTTGAAGCTAGAGACTAAAAGGTAAGAAGACAAAAGTTTATGTGACAGTTTCTAAAATGGACAACGTACATGAGCACTCTAACGTTTTGTGTATAACCCTTTGCTAGCAAACACATAACGTAGGAAGGGTAAAAACAAAACGTTTTATTTCTATTTGAATAATATACAGGTGAATACAATCATGAAATTCACATCAATGATGTACACAGCCTCGCATATGACGTGTTCAAGCTTCTCTTCTTCTATATGATTCTACAGCTTTAAAATGGGCCCTATCCGTGTCATCTCCACGAACACAGAATCCATTTTCTTCCCCTACTATGGCTTGGTGCCTATTGTCGAACATTATGAGTGGCTGGAGAAAGAGCTCAAAGTAAGTATGAATGTCCTTCATTATACGTAAAGTCTCTGATATAAAGTAATAAAGAGATACACACTCACATCATAAACCATTTCTACAGCTTGATATTTACAAAAACAGCAATATCTAAGTCGCATACGTTATATATTTTGTTTTAAATGAGAGAGGTCAAGTATATAAGATGGAGCACATTTTTAAACAATGGAATTATGGCTCATGAATTTGTTCTTTGTTGGAAACTTGGCAGAACAGCTGAAAACATGTTGGACTTTTATAGTTCAGTATTATTCCAAGAGCAATGGTGATGCTTTGGTGGGTTTTTTCTTTGTTGTTGCTGCTGAAGGAAGTAAGTTCTGTATGTTTTTACTGTCCATAGTTTTTGCTTTGATAGTGATTTATTTGATCATAACCTACTCCATTAACCCCCACCAAACAGTGCTGGGGCCATTTTTAGTTTCAACCCTGAACGGTGCACAAAACTCTATCTTGATACAGGCATTCCAAGAATCATGCATGACTGTGCATTAACCTGAATATGCCCTGTATCAAACAAATTAAGATAAAAAAGTGATGAGCTCATTATTGTGTTCACAACTTTTTTTATATTTTCACCATCGTCAATACTCTGAGCAGTATCAATCATAAAAAGCAAAAAAACCCAACAAAAAAACCAAACAATTCCCTGTTACCCATGTGTCAAATAGGAATTTAAAACTAGCTTGGAGTATTTATCACTTTGAGCATTTTAAAAGTTAAAAGTTTTTAGTTTTACGCCCTTAGCAACTCATTTTAGATCATATCAAAGGCGGGGCTTATCCATCACCGATAGGACTTGATTCCACAAGGAATTCCACAGGGTCAGCCCAAAAAAATCAGTGAAAGTACAACGGGAATAATCCCCAAGTCGCTGGCGGGATTCGAACCCATGATCTTCTGCACACAAAACAAAGCGTTACCGTTATTCCACGACGCCTTGATGGGTGTTTTGCTTTTGTGTAGATCAATATTGTAACTTTAAAAAAAGAATCGTTGTCACCTTGATATGATCATACTTCATAGTTCCGTTGCTCATCATAAGATAGAAAGAGAACAACACAAATTCTTCATTCCCCAGGACGCCAACCTACCAGAGAACCGAGCCAAACAACCCTGGGTCATCACCCTGGGACACAGACCCATGTATTGTTCTAATGACAACAACGATGATTGTACTCACCATGAAAGTTTTGTGAGTTCCAGAAATGTTTATAAATCCATTCCATGAAAACAAAACTTTATAAAATCATTCCATTTCAAATATGCTAGCCTATATTATAATAGGGCTAATATACTCAGTCGGTTAGAGCGTGACCTCTGTCTCCGGCTAAGCGGTGTTGTCGTACGCCGCGGTGTGGGTTCGATTCCTACTGTCGACATTTCACTTTTCTTCTATGGCTGTTTTTCTGGCACTTGAACATTTTCAAACTTTGCTTGATACTTTTCTTGATGCCTGCTCCCCTTCAATTGATTTATTTCGACATTATAATAGATTAGATTGTTTATAAGATTATGCATTTTAAGAATGATCCGACTGAAAGAAAAGGACTCTCGTAAAACATATCTTCCAATCAGCTATTTGAACGAAATATCTTAGCAATTTCTAAATTTTCAGAAGCACTATTAATCAATTAAAAAGGAATTTAAATAACTGAAGAGATTATCGTATTACAACGGTTTTGCGTTTTTGTGACTCAGTGTTATTTGAAACTTTCAGATTCGAACAGGCATTCCTCTTTTGCATCTCCTTGGCTGGGAAAAGCTCTTCTACCAGTACGGAGTTGACATCGCCTTGTGGGCGCACGAGCATTCCTATGAAAGACTGTGGCCTGTTTACAATAGAAAGGTATGGCCATAATATCAAAGATCATCTACAATAAGATATTCAACTCGGCGTATTTCACTATATACTGAGTGAGGAAATTTCAAGAGTAGATCCCCTGTACCTCATGTGCACCGGATAGAACGCATTTTATGATTTTGGTGTGATATTTTTTTAGTTCACATAATTTTGATAAAAGAATGCATTACGACCATGCCATTTTGTATCAAATATTGAACACACCAAAAAATAATAGATCACCTAAACAATAAGAGAATAAAGGGACATCACTCTCATTCGTCATCGGTAAAAGTAATTGAGTTGAATATCTTATTGTAGATGAACTTTGATAATATCATTTACCCGAATGAGTCAAATTTACAGTTCTTTACACTGTTCACTTCCTAAAGACACATGGAATTGACTGTACGTTTTCTTTCTTAACTAATAAGCCCTTATAGATCTTTTAGCTCAAGCAGGTTCGATTGCGTGAAACATACAAGAGGCATTTGTCATATTCTGTTGTTGGTTTTTGTTTTGCTTACGTTACTGTCTTATCCAGTGACCTCTCGAGTTCTTGCCCTTCGATAGCGAGAAGTCACAGTACATTAATGGCATAAGATTGTTACTATTTCTCTAGTTTTGGAGTAATATAAGTCTCTCGGAGATCCTTTCGGAGCCGATAGAAAGGAGACCAATGTGTGAGGCAGACAATATTGGTTTTGTCACATTCTACTGTTTTTCGACTTTGAGTTTAAACTTCCGGTAGCCATCATATTTTAGATAATACGTTAGCCTATCACAGTTTACTTTCCTAGCCCTCAGTTGAGAGTAGATACGTACCCATTTCTGTGTTTAGGCCGATTGAGGCCCAAGAAAACAAATAAAGTACATTCTCCCCTTTTCAACACCGTTCTATGAAAAATGTTCTGTGGAGACTAATCATATGATTGTCGAAATGTACACACCATGTTTAAACACATCATTTCTTATGTCTCTAGGTGATGAACGGTAGCTATGCCAAGCCATACACCAACCCCAAAGCACCCATTCACATCGTCACAGGATCTGCTGTAAGTTTGACATAATTTATCTTTGATTTATTTGATCGAACCCTATTAATACCACAGAGCAGTGTTAGGGCCAGTCCTATATTCAGCCATGAAGAGGCACACAAGGTACCCGCCATAAATGCAGACACCCCGGCCACCAAACATGACTGAACACAGAGCCGAACATGCTATGGATTAAAGAATCTCAGACAAGCAAGTGATCAGCCCACTGTGTCCGCAACTCCTTACCGGCACCGTGAACAATACACTGAGCAGTATTAACAAAGACAGGCCAATAAACACATTACTGTAGCCCTTGTGGATACCCCCTCAGCAATTGATATAAACTTTATCTATATCTTTGATATAGTGAACTATTTCCTTTTCTTTTCGAATTGTTCAAGTGTCCTATCGTATGGCGTTGCAATATTTTATTTGTACTTCTATCTGCAGTGTATTATATCCGTTTTAAAACATAGTCACAGATTATGATATGTACAAGCGGACTTGTCATGAAGTCTGCCTGACCTGTGTACCAAACTGTGTGTTGTTGTTATCCTCCTCTTCTTCCTCTTCCGTTAATTTGCAGACCACCTCTGGTGTATTGTCGCAAAATGATATACATAATACAAGTCATCTAATCTAAACAGGAAAACACTGGACAAAGGATACAAGAGCTCCTCTTCCCCCTCCTCCTCCTCATCATCATCATCATCATTATTACTATCATCATCATCGTCATCATCACCAATCATTATCGTCATCACCATCATCATTATTATCATTATATTATTACTACTATTATTATTATCATAATCATTTTCAACATTGTTGTTATCATTATCAACATCAGTATTATTGATATCATTATTATTGTTATTATTATTGTTATTATCATTAACAACGTGATTAATATATGATAGTGTTGCTATTATCATCACTGTTGTTATTGTCGATCATTATTGTTATTATCACAATTATTATTGTCATTACTATTATCATCATAATCTTATTTTCAATCAGGGATGCAAGGAACAACACAATCCCTTTGACAAAGTGGTCGACGACTGGTCTGCTTTCCGTTCCATCGACTACGGATACACTCGGATGAAGGTGTACAATTCCTCTCACCTGTACATGGAGCAGGTGTCTGATGACAAGGTAAGTCCTAATGATATGCAACGCAGAACAATGGAGAAGAGCTCACGAACAATGCCCAGTGTAAGCAATAAGCCTTTTCTCTGTAAAAAAGAATAGCACTTATATAGCGCATATCCACAAAGTTCATCATGCTTTATGCGCTTTACAATGTATACTTTACCCCCGGCAGTAAATGCCGTGTTTCGACAAGAGACGAACCCTGACGATTGACCGAATTTACACTGACTGTGCCTCTTTCATTCTTGGCCCATCGTTTACTTTTTATGTTCCTCTAGGGCGGCATCTTTTCCCTTTTTCACAAATAATTGTCCAGTGCAATACTGTTATAGGAAATGGCATGGGCCTCATTCAAGTCATCCCTAGCCGCCATGTTCGCCACAATCTTCTTCTTTTGTCAATAGTTACCACGCTGGTGCAATTTCATCATTTCATTGATTCTTGAAAAAGGCAATAGGTTTGATGAAAATGGTAATTAGCAAAGAGCATTAATGAAAATAAAAATGAGTACCTGCTTTACTTTTTTTTGTGTGGTGACGTGATCTATGAGACTCGCACGAGAAAAGTTTTACACACGACGTACAATATGGACGTTTTGAGTAGCAATTTCTCATTAAACTTTTTGCATAGCTATATCCATTTAAACGTTTTGCGTAGCTATATCCATGTAAACGTTTTGCGTAACTAATTCCCTTTAAACTTTGTGCATAGCTATATCCATTTAAACGTTTTGCGTAGCTATATCCATTTAAACGTTTTGCGTAGCTATATTCATTTAAACGTTTTGCGTAGCTATATCCATTTAAACGTTTTGCATAGCTATATCCATTTAAACGTTTTGCATAGCTATATCCATTTAAACGTTTTGCGTAGCTATATCCATTTAAACGTTTTGCATAGCTATATCCATTTAAACGTTTTGCGTAGCTATATCCATTTAAACGTTTTGCGTAGCTGTTTCACTTTACTCAAACGTGTGGAAATCTTTTCCATAACACCCCCCTTTTCCCTTTTCTGGTTGACAGGGAGGAGTTGTGATTGACAAAATGATGGTAGTCAAAGACAAGCACGGCCCTTACCAGTATGACCCCACTCCCGTGAAGCCTGTTGGCGACCAGTCAGAAACTATAGAGACGTGGCTACGACTTATGAAGACTGGCATGAAAGAATTGCCATAATAATTTCTTGACAACTTATTACAAAATTGTATTAATCTGTGATTGATGCGTGCATAGCATTTATATTTTACTTACGTTTGTTATGAGAATTGAAACGAGCAGTTTGAAAAAAAGGATCTCTTTCTTTTATTCTAAGGGATGGTCCCAAGAAATAAACATGAAAGAGAAAAAAAGCAGAATGATTTTTCTTTTTAAAAATTGAATTAATAGATATCCTAACAATACTCCAACGACTACAAGAGTTGCAACAACTACGACAACAATTACAACTTTTGAGTTCCATTATCAACTAGTATGTCCAACATTCGAAATCAGGACCTTCTGTGCACAACGTGAAAGTGTTACAAGACGGGTTACCTAACAGTTGATTACATGATGATAATGACAGTGATCATAATGACAATAATGATGATGATGATAATGATGATGGTGATGGTGGTGGTGATGGTAATGATGATGATAATAATGAAAGAGAGAGAAAGAAGAAGATAAAGGAAATGAGAAGAGGTCTTCCAAATCTGAAATGCAAACAAAAGGTGGAATCCAAAACGACGTCTCCGGAACGCTGTGTAACATTTTTGATTACCATTTGAAATAAACTTTAGAGACTTTGGTCAACTATGAAATTATTGTTCAATCACCTAGACAGCAGTCGGGAGGCAAAATGATAATTTAGCATAGGCCTACCACCGTTGCTACAAAATATCACGTTATGCTCTTATTTACGATAAGTGCAAAAAAAGCACGAGCGCGTTAAATTAGATCTATGGAGGAAACCTGACTGATATGTTATGAACACATCAGCCGTAACGGTAATACCACCTGGCAGTGAATGTCTCCACCAATAAATCTAACAGATCAGACGCCGCTTAGAAGCAAAGCGGTCGCGAGGACGCAAAAGCTTGCGTTTATGAAATGCCGTGCGTTACATGAACATTTTAGATTTCCTTACTCGTACGAGACAATGTCATGTCATGATCACGCACAAAGGTTTTCATTGCTAATCATTTGGGGCAATGGTCTACCATATAATCGATTATGTAGCTAT
Organism: Tritonia tetraquetra; assembly: GCA_030265355.1. NCBI lineage: Eukaryota > Metazoa > Mollusca > Gastropoda > Nudibranchia > Tritoniidae > Tritonia > Tritonia tetraquetra. Next base: position 1,532 of record JARBEQ010037578.1, on the reverse strand, counting down.
TGTGAGTATAATATAGAACAGAATCAATCAGCCGTGTGTAAACCTTGTTTGATTTGTTTGTTGATCGAGACCCAAAATACCGCAGAGCAGTGTTGGGGCCAGCCCTATGTTCAGCCATGAGAGGCACACAAGATACCTGCCATAAATGCAGACACCCCGACCACCAAACACGACTGAACGCAGAGCCGGGAACTCTTTGGATCAGAGAGTTTCAGACAAGCAGGTGATCAGCCCACTGTGTCCACAACTCTTTACTGGCACCATGAGGAATACACTGAGCAGTATTAATCAAAGACGGGCCAATCAACAAATCAATGTAACCCTTCAACTATTAGATAAAAACTGGGAGGTTCTACCACTCTGGGCATGTTTGTAACCCACCAGCAGCTATCACAAGACAGACGCTAAAATGAGACCCACAGGAAAACAAAGTGGGGGAAGACCACTGCACAGGGCGTGCACATCATATCTATATTTCCCTCTCATGAAATGTGTTGTTCTTTTCTTATCTTCCCCATTTTGGTATTCTTTCTTTTTGTGTTTGTAATTTCAGTTACACTTACTTGAAAATATACGAATATTTAGAAAAATAACATTTGTATAATTTTGCTATAGAAAATAACCCCCAAAAAAGACTCACAAAAAAGACTCACTACTATCTTATATCGTTCACAAAAAGAAGGTCGAATCTTTCTTTCAATCAATAATTTTGACTGAACTTTCAACGTTAAGGTGAGTCCTTCCGGGTTATCTTTCATCTGTGTCGGACCCTGTCCTCTGATGTATTATTTTTTACACTATAATAATGATATCAAATTTACTGGCGGGTTGACTAAAATGATTAACAGCTATTGATAACATCACATCCCTGAGCTATCCAGGCCCATTTACCCCTGTATATTTGCTTCATTGACTACAAACAAGGGTTCGACAGAGTGAGACTGGATGCGATCCTGAAACAACTTCGTAACATGTGAGTGGACGGCAAAAATTGAAGGCTCATTCAAACATCATATACTACACTCAAAATGCATCAATCAAAATCGGAGATTCCATCTCACAATCTGTTCCTATTGAGAAAGTAGTTCGTCAGGGTTGTGTAGCCTCGCTAGATTTGTTTATTTCATATCAGGAAATAATCATGAGGGTAATAATTGAAGTTGAAGGGATTGATTAAGGTTGGTGACCCAAGTATTAACAACATTCCTATTTCACCGACTAGAGGTTGACTGTACACGCAACATTCCTATTCCACCGACTAGAGGTTGACTGTACACGCAGCATTCCTATGCCACCGACTAGAGGTTGACTGTACACGCAGCATTCCTATACCACCGACTAGAGGTTGACTGTACACGCAGCATTCCTATTCCACCGACTGGAGACTGACTGTACACGCATCATTCCTATTCAACCGACTAGAGGTTGACTGTACACGCAGCAGTCCTATTCCATCGACTAGAGGTTGACTGTACACGCATCATTCCTATTCCACCGACTAGAGGTTGACTGTACACGCAGCATTCCTATTC
>JARBEQ010037467.1:0-14224 GCA_030265355.1 Tritonia tetraquetra | reverse complement strand
CGCCCCCCCCCCCCCCCCCCTCACTGTTGTGAGTCAATTTTGAAAAACAAGCAATTTGTCGTTTTTCTTTGAAAGTATACTGGAAACGGGAAACGGTGTTAATGGGGTGCAATGAAGACAACCCTTTGCATCATTCCATCATTTTTCCTCAGCAACAATGTGCAAACATAGCAGGAGTTGACCGATATCACCACACGATAAATAACATCATAATCCACGTTTGAGATGGTCTCGTGATCGTGATTGAAAACAGACCAGTTTGATGATGTCACATTAGATATTAGAGTTAGGTCGTTAGGCTCTAAATTGGAGTTCATAAAAAATCTAACAAAAGTGAGTACTCACCTGACGAAGAGTTTTTGTAAAACTCCCGGATCTTAAAAAATATGTTCTTTGATGTTTCAATTACTGTTACAGAGAAATTGTAATGTCAACTGATTATAGTCAGCTTGGAATTCACATCCTACTTTTGAAGCACTTGAATGAAGAGATAACGCCCCCCAATATAGACACTCCCATTGGCGTAAGTGAAAGTGCAAGGGTCTATCTAATACGATACGTGTAAACAGAACCTTATTTTAGCCTGGACGAGTTAATTTTCAGATCAAAAAGAATTCAATAAATCTCACAACAAAGGCCTTTCTTAGAGAAAACAATGGTTTTTTTTTGTTAACGCACATCACTTTTCCTCGTGCAAGACAACCCTTGTTTATCTTTGAATAACCTTTGAACTCAATGTTTTCATCCAATTGACATTCAGATTATTATTTTCCTCGATCCTGGCTTCCCATAGTTCCCTTGTAAATAGTTTCTTGTGTTTCTAACCAAGCTTTACCACAATGGCACCAACTATGGAGGTGAGTTTTGAAAAGAAATAAGATTGCTCTAATGAAATTGTGCGATTTGTTTGGTTTCACTTTGTGAACATGAAAACATAAACTGCTCATATATGTAAAGAATACATTCAAATGAGGCGATTTAAGAAACTGAGATCAGTAGACCCTATCGGTTTCCCGGCTAAATCGATGGTGACGAGAAGGGTTCTTGTTGATGAGTTGTTGTATTTGAAACAAATTACTGTTGTGTTAATTGGCATGACTTCGAACCAGAAATTTGGAATATTATGGCTTTACTCTAGGTCTGATAGCTTTTTTATCCTTCTTTCTCCAGGTAACTGATGACAAGGGAGCGAGAAATATTATTCTTTTCAATGCTACAAAAAGAGAGATATTTTCATTGAATAATGGACTAAAGAATCTGAATAGAAAACTAAGATCATCATGGAAGCTTGTATCGTAAGTATAACTTGGGATTGAACATGTGTGATTGTACTACTACACTGGGCGGAAAACACACAGTTGACTCAAAAAGCATTTTCTGCCAATGCAATAACAATAATGATTGTGAATTGAGTCCTTTTCTTTATTTTGTTCCCATGGTATACTATTCCTAAAGCTGTGACAACAACAGCTTAGAATAATTGCTAAAATTGGTAATTACAAGTAAACATGGCCAGACCATGAGTGTTTTCCGCCATGTGTGTAAGTCTTAGCGTGACCACACTGACGTGACCATAGGAGTCTATGAATTAACTTTTATCTTTTAACCAGGAGTATTTCTTAACACATCGGTTTCCTCGTGCTCAATAAATTAGATGAATACTGCATAGCATAACTAAGGCACACTAAAGTTAATGATTAGAAGGTAAAAATAGAACACAAGTACAAGTGAAAGCACACAAACAGGTGGCACGCCAAATCACTTGTTATTACCATACAGTTTTGTAACATATGTAAATGATTTGGGTGTGTTATGAGCCTTTCAACTAATAACTTTGTAACCTTTATAATTTTTGATAAATCAAATAAATGATATAATATTGATATTTGATTTTCTTTGATGATTTTCTCTAGAAACAAAGATGACATTACGCAGGACAAGCTAAACCAGGCCAGAATCTTTGTCATCCCTGGAGCAAGGGACAAATTTACTGCTGCAGAGGTAAAATTTTTACTGATTGGGGGTTGTTTTCATATATATACCTTTTTGAAAATATTATTTTTCATATTTTCAATCCCTAAACCCAACACCAAAGGACAAAGAAAGATTTGATAAAGAAGAAAAAGTTTTCAGTTCCTCGTATGTTTATAAGAATCAATAAAGAGCTTGGCATTCCATTTCTAATCCTGTTTATTCATATTTCTCTTCTCATTAGTTTGCTGTAATGAAGTCCTATGTGGAGTCAGGGGGAAGTGTCTTGGTACTTTTGGGAGAAGGAGGTGAATCTCGGTTTGAGACCAATATCAATTTCTTCTTGGAAGAGTTTGGAATTTCAATCAATAATGGTAAGTATAGAGATGTTACAAAAGTATTTTTTATTGAGTTATTCTAGCATCTAGATTGAAGGCCCTCAATTTTATTCTTGATTATTTAATATATACAGATCCATAAAGAATCTGAGTTTAAACAAAATAAGGGGTCTCCAGGAGCCACTCAAGAAAATATTATTCTTTGTTGATTCAACTGGTATATTGGTCAAAACATCAAAACTGAACTAAGAAGAGAAAATAAATAGATCATGTCGTTAGTGCTCGGATAGAGCCTCGCTAACTCGAAAACATGAATTTCACAGGAGAAGGACAAAACTGAATTCTAGCTTCCTTTGTCATGTTTTTGCCAATGCCACATACCAGAATGTCATTGTTTTACTATAACTAGAAATCGTGTAATGAAAATTTGAATGTATTCATACCAGTTGTTATGTAATGAAAGTTAGCAAAGTTCTCAGCTATGCAAATGCTCCGATGAACCTTTCTAACTCCATAGATAGCAGGGTTCAAAGAAACGCAGTAAGTGGTGCATGGGATAGCAAGTTTCTCTTACAGATTTTTAGAGTTTTTCCACATTTACAGGTCGAATCTGAGAATTATATTTTAACGCATGATGTATTTTGGGTTGATGAAGCGTTTTAGACAAAAAAATGGTTTTCATCAAAATTTGAGTTGGCGAGGTTCCATCAGAACACCGACGAAGATATAAAAATGATAAAAGAGTTTGGCCAATCCTGACACAGGCCAAGTGGGTTGATAACTTGCCAGTCGTGGATTCTAACATGTAATACAAAGTGTGATAGGGACAACAAGAAAAAAAGAAAAGAATCTGTCTTTTATTTCATTCACTAATGAATTACTTCGGCTCGATTTGTCTTGTAATGGGAGGGCTTTCATTTCAAACCTAGAGGAAATGCATGTTTGTATTTTAAATGTAAAACGCCATTAAATGGGGTTTGGGGTTTTATGGGGCTTTTTTGTTTATTTGTTTTGGGTTCTGGGGTTTTTATTATTTTTACGGATGTTATGTTCTACATAATTTACACTGTTCTTTGTCCTTTTTTTCCAACTTTTAGATGCTGTTGTTAGAACTTCCTACTACAAATATTTTCATCCAAAAGAGGCTCTGATTACCAATGGTGTTTTAAACAGGTACAAAATGCTTTGGACTTTATTGTCCTACCATTCTTGTTTCTTCAAGAATTTGTATAAAAATTGCACCTTTAACTGCCAAGGAAGGAAAAGTACAGTGAATCCTTAAACACATATTTTGTACCTCTCTCTATATTTTAAAAGTATATTTTGTGCAATGGTTTTATTGGGGGGGGGGGGGGGGGGTATTTAGCTTTTAAATTTTGATTATATTAACTTAATCTACCAGCTTGATATTTTTTTGTATTTTATGTACTTCTCTTGTTTGACCCTGGAGTATATTTTTTTTAAGAAGTATTTATAAACAAGTATTTTCTCTTCACCCCTGAAGTTCCTTGTTCACAAATTGAATGTTTAGACATGGTAAATGTATTAATTTTGTCCCCAAAACAACTCAAAAACGATCACAAGTGTTAAAGATCTTTGTTTATGTTTCCAATGAAACCATAATATGTAAGCTGCTTTCTGATTGGTCATTGAATAGCAGGCTTGTAACCTTCTTTTCAATCATATGGCCAATCCCAAATCCCAAAATAGTGATAGTGGGCTTACAGCATAAAGGAAAATATGACATAGCCCAAAATTTCGGGATTACTGCGTCCAAACGGTTAACAAACAAGATAAAAAAGGGACATCCATATCACAACTGGAGGGAACCTATCAAGTTGACCGTGCCTATTTTGACCATTCACAGCACACTTACTTTTAGTCTTTGAATTCAAAGCGTGAATGTCAGTATCTACTCCTATTTATCTTTTTCTGTATTGGTTTTTTTCTTCTATTAATTAGGGCCATCAGTCAAGCTGCTGGCAAAGCTGTCTTTACTGGAGGAGATGAGGATGCCAATAATTCTCAGTAAGTTCATTTTTGTTGTGAGTGATAATGTCTTTTGTTGCCAAGCTTGTTTTGGTATTATGATAATGGGAATATATTTTATTTTATGGTAAAGTTTGATTTAAGTTGTATGTTGTATAGTGTCTAAATGTATCTATTTCATGTGTAAAAATATCATTATCTATTTTTAGAATATATAGCTGTTGTCGGTGAACAAATTTTCATATCTTCTTTTGCCATGTTACACCAGGGCCCTGTCTTTTTTATATCCGTATGGAGCGACATTGAGTGTTGCCAAACCAGCTTCGGCAGTTCTATCAACTGGCAGTGTCAGTTTCCCTCTTAACAGACCTGTGTGTGCTCTCTACTCCTCAAAGGTAAATGCAATGATGAATGAGACATTTTAAAATTATTTTTAAAAAGATTTAAGTGGCATGTTCATTTGACCTAGCCTGTTTGAACTGAGTATCTGACTAACACCATTTTTGTAATGTAAACAAATTATGAATGGACTCTACTGATTTAAATACCGGAAGACATTTGTCGTCTGTCAATTATGCAATGTGCATGAAACGTTGGAACATCTGAAACAGAATTAGTTTTAAGTTAATCTGAACAGAGTTAAAAAAGATAATTTGTTCTGAAGTGATAAAGGTTGTTTAGGGTCTTTCATTTGTTACTCATTAAACCAATTAGAGTTTACTGCTTTTCTTCTGTAATGATCACAGTTGGTTTTATAACTTATGTGTTCAATTGCCGGAATTCCTGCAAGCAGAAAATATCCAGTAGTATATTGAGAGATGTAATACAACACATACACTTATTGATATAATATTTATAGTACACAAGAGGGGAGTGTTTGACACACATGGCAATGGCGCTTTAACCAGATATGATTGTGTTTTCCTGTATTTTATTCTCTCAGACTCACAAAGGAAGACTGGCAGTTCTAGGATCTGTGCATATGTTTAGTGATCAATATTTGGACAAAGAGGAGAACGGGAAAATTTTGGTAACTGTTTTGTTTTGAGTTCACTTTGGTATTTGTTCTTTGTTTTGTAAGTTTGTCTGTTGATCTAACTGTTTAGGTTTTTGTTTTCTTGACTCGTTTGGTCAAATGTTATTTCTGATGGGATATTGTTATTGTCTGTCTCTCTCTCTCTCTCTCTCTCTCTCTCTCTGTCTCTCTCTGTCTCTCTCTCTCTCTCTCTCTCTCTCTCTCTCTCTCTCTCTCTCTCGCTCTCTTTCTCTCTCTCTCTGTGTTCATTGTTTGTTATCTTTTTATATTTTTGGCTCTTGTGGACAGTGTGTGAAAAAAAATTAAGGGATATTTCTTTTTAAAAATTTTAGTTAAGCAATTGTTAACAGATCCGGAATTTCTTAAAGGAAACAAACCTGAAGAATTGAAAAATGAGTGAAATATATTTGTGATAAATCAAACCAATTTTTCAAACATCATACCTGTGTACTCCAGACACTGAAAAGGTGCGACATGAATTGCTAATAAATATATCAAGAATGAAAGCACATCTAGTATGTTTTGTTGGTTTTTCCTTCCAGGATGTTTTAGTTCAATACCTTACCACGGATGAGATTAAGCTGAATGTGATTGATGCTGAAGAACCTGAAGTGAGTTATAGGTTTCATCTGTTATCATGTTACTGTTTTTAGATAATTTGTAAAAAGTTTTAACGAGTTGTATGTTTTACACTGTGATTAGCCTTTTATGTTCTCTCTCTTGGACTCCAGATATGATCTTAGGGTAAATCAAATTTGATTCTTTTTCACTAATGGTACAATGAGGTCAGTCTATTTAGATGTGGTTGTCAAAAGACTTTAGCTTAGTTTAAAGTAAAGTAAAGTTGTTAATTTGACGCCCTTGGCAACACATTTTAGGTCATGTTAGAGTCCATTTCTGATAGGACTTGATTCCATTGGAATCATCAGGGTCAGAGCTATAAAACTCGAGAAAGTTAAAAGGGATTCGAACTCAGTATCTTCTGCTCACAAAGCGTTGACCACTACACAAGGATACCTTACCGTTACTAATTATAATCATAAGGTGGGACACAACAAATCATAAAGCGATTTGATGGTAGATTAAATTATTTTTGTCTGGATTTTTTGCTGTGTTATTTTTGTTTGTGTGATGTTGATGTTGTTGTTTGTAACAATGTGTGTATTCTATTTTCCTTTCCCTTGTTGTTTAGATTAGTGACTATAGTATGTTACCGGACGTAGCACGGTTATCGGAGCAGCTAAAGACCTGTTTACAGGAAAGTGAGGACATCCCTAGGGATATCACAACCCTGTTTGACAACTCCGTCTTCAAACTGGACACATCATTAGTACCAAAATCAATAAAGTAAGCTCATTTATCTGGGAGGTTTTTTTTGGTTCTTTTTGTGTGTGTGTGTTTTTCCGGGTTTTTTTTCACAAGCCCGGTCAAAATATAAAGTGTTCTCATTATGAATTCTATGTGAATCACATTGATATTTTGTAGGTATTTAGAAATATTATATCATTTACTCACAGTGGGTTGATCACCTGCTTGGCTTAATATCTTGATCCAGAGAAACTCAGCCTCATAGTGCTGGCCCTACACTGTAATGGTAACAGGGAATTGGATAAGAAGAAGATAAGAGTCATTTACTGTATTTGACGCTATGGTTAGAGTATGCGACTACATGAAAATGTTTTCAGGGTTTTTGTTTTTATTACCTTTTACCCATCGCTGTTTTCTGCTGTCTAAGTGCTTGAGTCACAAGATCATTTGAGGGGTACTAATGCTTTTAACATCATTTGTGTCAGTAATTGAATTTGTTTTAGGGCCTTCTGTTATTTAGCCAAAGATAAGGAAACCTAACACCTGTGTTGTTGTTCTCATAATCTTACAAAGCTCTTGCTTTCCATCATAAAAACTATTTCAATTCATTTTTTATGAAAGTCAATTTTATTGTGTTGTAAGAACTTAAGTTATTCTTTGCCTTAGACAAAGTACATGTTGCAAAAAGGAATTTTTATAAATACTTTTCTAGGTTAGCACAAGTTAAGCCTTTGTGATCTCTATTGTGGAAATGACATGTTTTTTGTTTTTCTTTTATATCAACTGAGATGTGAGATTATTTCCTTTTTTCCCCCTAAACCAGAGCCTTTGAGGAATTGAAAGTGAAACATGAGGCACTAACACTGATCACCCCACAGTTTGAAACTCCTCTCCCTCCTCTGAATCCTGCTGTAAGTTTTCACAAAATTTTGAATGATTTACTGTTAATGGTACAATGGAATCAGCCCACAGTGGCAAATTCTCCCAGTTTTCACTATGGCTGAGGAGGTGACTACAAGGGCAACAGTAATTTGTTTACTGGCCTTATTGTATGGTGCCAGTAAAGGATGATGGGCACAGTGGACTGAATATCTGCCTGTCTGAAATCCTTGGATCCATAGCTTTTCCAGCCCTATGTTTTGCCACATGTGTGGCGGTATGCATTTGTGGCACAACAAGGAGCTGGCCCCAACACTGCATTGCAATATTAATGGGGCTTGATTAAACAAACAAAGGTACAATGAAGTCGTGTGCTTAATACATCCACTGTATGTCATTGTGTGGGGATATCACTTGGTATTGTGTAGAAAGGTATGTCTTTGGGGCCTTATTTTTGCACATAGTACTTGTGACAGTCAGAACTTGAATATGTAATCTGCTGGAAGTTATCGACCAAAAGGTAAAAAAGTTAAGAAAATGTAAAACTTCCAAATGGACAAAACAAAAATGTCACCGGACGTTTTGGGTATAACCCTTCTTCAGCTAACAAACAACGAATACGACAAAGAACATTATTTTCAGTTTAAATATGGCAAACAGCTTTATGACAGTAAAGCCAGATATTTTTCTTTTGCTACTTTAGGATAAGAATGTCACACAACGTTTATTTCCATTTTACAGTATTATGTCTAATACTCGATCTCTCACTTGTGGTGTTGATTAATAATTATCTTTTTATGTATGGATTCCAGGTATTCCCTCCAGCCTTCAGAGAGTTACCCCCTCCTTCTCTTGAGCTCTTTGATTTGGATGAGCAGTTTTCCTCTGAAAAAGTTCGCATTGCACAAATCACAAACAAATGTAAGTTGAGGTTGGATCAAGATTTGAGAAATAATGTTTGGATTTTAGCATTTTTTTGCATTTGGATTTTTACTTCATTTGTGTTTTTTCTATTTCCAATTAATTGAACACAGAGGCAGTCAGTATTGACCATATTCAAATTCTGTTCGTACAGGTTATGTTTTTTTTTATAAAGAATGTTTGGTAGTCATGGAGAACACTACCATCAAAAATAGGAATGTTGATGTTGCTAAAGTTGTTCCCTATACTTGAACCCTAAAATCTAAACTATGCCAAGTGAATTGCGACATTAAACAAATGGTTCTATTTTGTATGGTATTGTTCTCCAGGATTACCGAATCAGAGTTCGTACTCATCTTGGAGAACTGGAAAAGTCTTAGTTTTGAACAATTAGAAATGGAAAAATTTGAAATTCAATCAAAAGTCTTGGAAAATTTTGGAATTTTAAAGGACTTGCCTGATTGTAATCTTTGTTATTACAAATCACATTACTGCGACATTAGTCCTATCGGAGACGGACGATAAACTCAGAGGTCCTGTGTGCATGTTGCGCACATTAAAGAACCCTTGGCAGTTTAAAATCGATAAGAGTAGGCTGCAAGGCTGCTGTCCGGGCAAAATTAATTCCTTCCACAAGTTGATCACCTGCTTGGCTTAATACCTTGATCCAGAGAAATCCAGCCTCATAGTGCTGGCCCTACACTGTAGTGATAAAAGGGAATTGGATAAGAAAGAAGAATTACTGCAACATAATTATTGCTATGGGACCTCCACCGTTGTTTGGTAACCTGTGATTTACCCACTCTTTTTACATGATATGTTGTCTTGGAAAAAAAATGGTTTTTTTTCTTGGGAAAAGTCTTGAAAAAATTATTTGAAAATGAGTGGGAACCCTGTCGATTGTTTTATACTGAGACAGTTGTAAGTGGACGTCGGATTATTATTTGTGACATTAAAGACATTGATAAAGAATTCAAGTTTGCTCATGTAACTTAAATACCCCCCCCCCCAAAAAAAAAAATTTGGCATGTTTTTGTTTTTTAAAAGATTTATTTTATCCATAATGGCGTCCTTTCTCTTCTACCTCTGGATGGTTTTGTCAAGTAGATAAAGGGTGTACATGTAAGAGGGTTCCTCTATACTTCGTGTTGTCTTTGAATTGTGTTCACTTACTGTTTTCTCACCACGATAAGATGTATTGATGTTCTTGTCTATAGAAAACCAACCGCTAATGTCTCAAATTTTGTTGACAGGCACAGACGATGATCTGGAATACTATGTGCGGGAATGCGGGGATATTTTGGGTGTTACGCACAATTTGCCACAGGAGAGCAGAACAGCCAAGCATATTCTAGAGCATGTTTTCACACAGATTGTGGAATTCAAAAAATTAAATCAGGTAAGAATGACTGTGATCGTATTTGTTTTCTTTCATGTTTTGTTTACATCCTAATTTTCTTACACATTTGCCTAGATTCCTGTCAACATCTTAGTTAGTCCATTGTAAATGAATTGAAGGGGAGCAGGCATTATAAAGTATCAAGCAAGGTTGGGAAATGTTAAAGAGCCAGAAAAAATACAGAAAAATAGCCATAGAATAAAAGTGGAATGTCCTTCTGTTGACCTTTCCACTTTTCTGCTATGGCTATTTTTCTGGCACTTTAACATTTTCCAACCTTGCTTTAGTACATTGTAGGATATTAGTAAATTTATATAAAAAAGACTCCTAAGGATGCCCTTGATAGAAAATTCTGGAGCAGGACGATTCAGGCCCCCGAACCCACCTAGTTGGAAAATTGCTACCAAAAGCCATCGTAACAGGTGTTGACCATAGGGTGAAGAAGAACTACGAGGAACTGAAACAACTGGTGAAATGTGTTTGAAAATATTTTGACATGACTAGAATTACTTGAACGCAAATGGTTTGTTTGGTGTTTTAGGTCACTTTCAACTCACGGTCATGTCAGCCCCTGTAAATTGAATCGCTTATAACAGAAAAAACAGTATTGTGAATTATAGTATAGTTAATAAGAGTCTTTAGACTAGTTAAACCTGATTTCTGCAGCGTGAATGGGATAAGGCTCTCCTTTGTGACCCACCTTGTTGCGGCGGGGGGGGCTTTGGGTGGTCTAATGACTTTGAGGGCTATACCAAACAGGTACAACCATATTGGGAAGGCCTCAAATGAAGATCCGGACCAAGAGGTCACAAGGCCCGGTAAGTGGCCCTGAGGTGGCAGCCCCACCACTTATCTAGGGAACAGTGGGGTAATCTCCTACTTGCCCGAACCAAACTAATTCAAAGAAATAGGCAAATGCCCGACTAAACCTTACATCGAAAGGTACTAAAAGGTTATTGATAAAGAAAGAAGAAAGAATGGGATAAGTGACAATTTATCTTTTTCTGCATAGGAGTCTAGGAGATCACTTTCTCGATTCTCAGATGAGCACTGATACCCACTTTATGCCTGATTGAGTGAGGCAATCTGGTTAAAGTTTCTTGCCCAAGGAAAAAAAAGGAATCGCCATTGATGTCCATTGTCTTAACCATTTGTTTTGTTATCCATACTGTTAAGTAGTGTCACAGCCAGCCCCATGTCTAGCATTGCTGAACACAGTGCTGGAAAACTCTGGATCAGGTAGATAAGGCAAGCAGGTGATCAGCCCACTGCCCGAATCTTGTGACACAATGAGCATCATATTTGTAGGTGATGCCCAAGTTTTGTCCATAACAATTTGTACTGTTGTCTTTGTGGTAAACCCCTCAGCTATAAGAGGAGATTTTGCCACATAGGCATTTTAGCATTAATGATTAAAAGACTTGCTTATCTACTTGCCATGCATAAGTTTCCCTTTTTTTCTTTTTTATCACTGCCATGTTTTTTTTCAATACTTGTATTTTGTTTCTGTACAGGAAGGGGACTTCAACTCCGGCCAATATGGAGGCATGATGGAATGATTCATCTACAATTACATTATTTTCATTTATATTGTCTTCATCGTTTCTCACTTTGCTGAGTCATTTTATCTCTTTAAAAAGATAATACACCTCATTGTAGGTTAAGACCAGAAAAAAAGGATCTGTTTGTTTATGCATCTATCTTAGGGCCATTTTGAAAAAAAATATTATGGGGGCAGTCAGTCTTTCATTTATCAAAAAATTTGAAAAAAATTATTTTCTACAATTATCTCCCCTACATATGATGTGGATACTTACTGACTCTTTGAAGTCATGTGGGAGAAATGCACCGCCAGGCTAAACATTTATTTTGAGCTCAGAAACTTTACAACTGCTATGAGTTTAGGTGGAAAAACTCATTCGTGACTCCCCAGGCAAAAACAAATAGAGTGGAAATCATTGGGGCTTTTCTTTTAGAAAAGGGTAATTCTTCATCATTTTGTCACTGATAAAAAAAAAGATTTGAACTTGTAATAAAAGTAATGATATTTTTTGTGTGATATTCTAGTGACATCACCATAATCAACACAATGAACCAAAACAGAGTTAAAAATAGAAAACATATATCAAGCAAACTCTGGCGCCATGAGCCATTCATTTTATCATCATGTTATCATCTTTTTGTTATTATTATCATTGCTCACCCTATATATGGTTTGTTTTGTTTTTTATTATGTGTTGTTTTTTTTTCAGTGACAAATGAATACAAATAGTCTTATTAGCTTATTGACAAAGCTTAGGATGACAAATTCTCCCAGTTCTTACTATCGCAAGAGCAACAGTAATTTGCATGACATTTTTTAATATATATGATTAGTACACTGGCTGCCGGATCCACTGAGGTAGCACTCACATGGGCACAAGATCACCAGCATGCCAGCAAAATGAACTTGCCAGTCGACTGCTGTTTGCCGTTCGGTTGATCGTCGTTGACGAGATAGTGGACTTGTGAAATTATGATCAAGACCGCCAGCCAATTGACTGATCATCGTTGATGAAAAAAGCGGACTGCGAAAGTATGATTCGTTGAATGTGACCTTGGTGGATCCGGCAGCCACTGTCAGAGTTGTTGTTGTCATGTGCATCATTTGTGGTAGAATATGTAGCTGGCCCCGCCATTCACCGACTGGTACCCGGGAGAACCTAACCAGTCTGGCTTCCCAGGAGGTAAAGCAGATAAAAGAGTGAATGTAACAAAAACCGACACTCCATTGTGGTAGTAATGGGGCTTGATTAATCAAACAAAGCTTATGGAAAGTGAGATGATTGTTTCTGTTTTCACAAGCCTTCAGATACAAATTATATGACAGCTATTCACTTTTATGTCAGGGCCCTTGAGATATAGTGATGTAAAACATGACGTTAAAAAAATATGATTTTAATTATAATCATTATAATATTGTATTGTAAATTCTATAAAGCACATCTGTGATTTGTGAAACAAATAAAAATGTAAATGTGTTGTGGTCAAAGAACAGAGATCTGTCTTTTTAATTGTTCCTGTTGATGTTTTCCTGATTATTTTAGGCATCTTGGAGAATTTATCACTATTTTTTCCCTGAGAATTTTTTTAAGAAAGAGAGTCTACTTCACTATTTTTAGCAATGACACAGTTCCTAGCACAGTGCTAGGGGAAACAAATTGTCGAGGTAACAGTTACAAACCGTGTAAGTCCAAACTGCTCTTTTCATTCCAAAAGATGGCCTGAGAACCCCTTTATGTCATGTCTAAAAATATAACTGTTCCACTTGGTATAAATGATGAAAGAAGGCATGCCACACTGTGTGTCTCCGTTCTTTTACATTTTTTAAATCTTAGAAATCCATGTAAGTCCAATTTTAAATGACAAATCAGAGTCAATTACACAAACCGTGGAAGCACCATTCAATGCAAATAAGTGTTTAACTCTTACAATTTGCACAGTGCACAGTTTCACCACTCAACAGCTTAAACATTGGTTATCTATTATTCACACAACCTACTCACTGCTATAAATATTCTGCAACCAAATAATCAACACTATGATTAAGATATAAAAATGTATATTGAATAGTGTGTTCTTAAAAAATTTCCAACAAGATTTTTTAAAGGGTTAATTCCCTTTACTTAGATTGGGTGCAATGACATCACCTCATTACCAAATGATAGCCAACTAGATTCTTTCTTTTAAATTTCCAACAAGATTTTATTATGTGTTAATTCCCTTTACTTAGATTGGGTGCAATGACATCACCTCATTACCAATATGATAGCCAACTAGATTCTCTTTCTTTATGACATGATATTTTGTAGAGCAAGGCTGCTGTTTTAATTTGATTGATCTTGCAGATAACTCGTATTAATGATACAGCTGTTTTATTTGTGAAATCATTTAGTAGTAAAATGCTTTTTACCTGGTTGAATAACTGAGTAGTCAACAAAGACATATACAAAAATAATGTGATTTTTTTGTCCAAGAATTGTGGCAATTGTGAAATCAAAGACCGTTTCTAAATATGGAATGGGATTTCAAGTTTTCTCTGAATTTTTCCTGATTTTTGTAATATCATGGTACAAAGGTATATGGTATAATTGGTTATCTCGCTTTATAAAACAGCAAGATATAATATAAAACATTCAGTTAGTGTCTCTTCATGATAATGATATGCAATTTAAATAAAATTTTACCATTTTGATTTATTTTTTATCTTGGTTTTTATGGTTCTTTGTTGTTCATGTTTTCACCAAATTCGATATAGAAATAAAATATGAAAACTGGTCTGACTTTGTGTGTGTGTGTGTGTCTCTCTCTCTCTCTCTCTCTCTCTCTCTCTCTCTCTCTCTC
>JARBEQ010037356.1:0-15436 GCA_030265355.1 Tritonia tetraquetra | reverse complement strand
CTAGCAGCATCCTTAAGATCGCTGACGGCCCGCGGTGGGTGTCCCTGATTTCAGTCTTTGCGGGTTGGCAGGTCTGTGATTGTGTAATCAAAGACGATCCAATAGCCAGTCACTAAAAGTCTGTGAGCCGTGACTCATCTCTCCAACGATGAGACATAGCGATTGTTTACACTGGTCTGTCTAGTCTAGAATATGCTAGTTGTCATTCCTTGTGGGGTGGGCTACAGGCGCCGCCTAATGATTGAACAAACGCGGCTGCAGCTGTCTGCTTATCCCCAATCAGTGTAAGGCTATTGTATCAATACGGTTGTTAGCTAATGACAAGGGAGAGATGCGATCATTGTTTAGCAATGTGTGAAAGCAGGAACAATGTGAGGCAAGGTGTTGCCGATTTTGCGATTATCCAAAGTTGCGATTAACCAGTGACTTTTATATATAATTAATTCTGTTTCCTGGGAAATTTTGCGATTTAGCAGATTAGTAGGCTTGCATATGGTAAGCACTTTGTGAAATGCATCTGAACCTTTTTTTTCCCCACAGAGTTACCTCCCAAAATTGACGAGAAATTGACCCAAATCTTGGCCTGGCAACGGTTGCAACAATTGATGCCCGCAAAGTCAGCTGGTATTTCGCCAGATCTGTCAGCCACTTCCTTGTCATATGCAACCTCAGGCTCTGCCAAGAAAAGTCTTGTCAACGGATTCTTATCCCAAAATGGTGGGTACACATTGCACTCACAGACTCACCCTGTTTTACAACTCTATAACAGTAGTGATAATTTTCCGTCGATTGGCGGAAATCCTCTTTTTTTCCTCCTTTTTTCTTTTTTATCAGATAGGCTTGCATAGGGGCTGGAGAGGGGTGAGGGCTGTTTTCATGCATGTTTTGAGTTGACCAAAAAATTTCCTCTTTTTTGACAATTTTCTGTTACTATAAGTTTAAGTAGCAAGAACCTGTGCTATAGCAGTGCTCAATTAGCGCGAACTTGACTGTAACAGGGATTCCACTGCTTGTAAAGTTGCAATCCGCCTAAGCTCAATACACAAACACACATGCACTACACATACACACATCCCATTCGTGAAGCAGAAATATAACCATTAGTCTCGCAAGGATCATCGGTGATGAATTTTGCCCGGCATATGCCGTTGATGCCCGTTTTCCCCCTGCTAAATAAATTTGGGCTGGTGTTTACAAGTTCTGATAGACATTTAGAGGGAATCCTTGGGTCTTGCAGAGGCTTTTTGGTTGGCTATCCATACCAGTTTTTCACTACTGAACTTTCAACCATAACTGGGAAATTTTTTACTTTTCTTGTACCAAAGTTCAGACCATTTTATAACTTCATGATTTTAAACCCTCTTGATACTTTCAGTGGCCTCTGAGATCCGTGCCCGTGCCATGTTATGTCCTGTGTCTGGGAACGGCCCCAGCATCCCTATGCCCTACAGGTGTCTGACCATTGGAACAGGTAAGCAACCACTTTTCCCTCGTTACACCACCAATGGTGGGACCAAAGGAAACTTGGCATATAAAAGAAAGGTTTAATTGAACAATTTATCAGATTCGTACCATGGCGAAAAGCAGGCGTTAAGTGAGAATTGTAAGGGCTTGGAAAGAAAGATTTATTTGTTTAATGTTCGGTGGTATGTGATTTTCTGGCTTTTGTTACTGTGCTGTTTCTCTGAGAGATTGATATTTTGCACCTTAAAAAAAAATTTCTCTACGTTTTTTTTAACTCTTTTTTTTAAAGCTAGAATTTGAATGCGTTCCCATTACTTAGCTATTCTCTGTTTGGCTGCTTTGTAGCGCAGCGGTAACGCTTCGGCTTTGTGAGCAGACGGTACTTGGTTTGAATCCTGGCAATGACGTTTGAGATTTTTCCTTTGAACCTAAAACTGCAACTCTAATAAACTATTATTTCCACAGGGGCAGATATGGATGTGTGTGTCAGCCATCATGGATCTTGTAATTATGTGTCAGGTCATCACGCAACCATATTTTATGATGAGGTGAAGCCACTGTTGTCTTTGTTTTCTTCTTGTTCTCACTACAAATTTGCTTGTTTTGAATGTAAATTAATCAGGTTAGCTCATATTATGTCAACTTCAGATCTTGTTTTATATTTTTTGGTTGTTCATGAATTTAAACTTTGTAATAATAGCTTTCTTCTTGTTGAATTTTAACGAGTTTGAATCTTTCAATTACTGTATGCTCTTTGCTATGCATTATACAGGGTATAATTCAGGTATTTATGCATTGGAAAAGCCCTAGAATTTTTTCCTACCAAATGGATAGTGGGGTGGGGTGAGGGGTCCTGTCGTACCTTTTCTTAGCTACAAGTGTAATTTTTTGTGAACAGGGAAGCAAATTTTAAAATTTTTTTTTAGTCCTGGAATTCAGTAATTTTGCCCTTGAAAAATAATGGAATGTTATTCCCTCTTCTTTTTTAACACTGCTCCTTTAAACTTTTTATTCTGTTCACTCTGTCAGTACATTTATGAAAAAGATTGTGTCAATGTGCTCTACTTCATTAGCTCTGTGTTGCCTATATTCACATTTAAACAATTCCAGTAACCAGCCACTTTGAACTCCTAGGGCTACCAGAGTGACAGCACTATTCGTTCAGTTCATTGCATTATTATACAGGTTTTTGTAACCAAGCTCTCCTTTTCCTAACTAAATCTCTTTAGATTGCCTGTCACTTCAAACTGCTGGCTTCCATATCCCTACACTTTTTGTTCTGTTTACTATGTCATTGCACTAGTAGTAAACAGGTCTTGTAATCAAGCTCTACTTTTCCAATTAATTGAATTGTGTTTTTTAAATCTCTTCAGACTACCCGTCACTTTGAACTCCTCAACTACAGCGAGTATGGTACAGTAGTGGACAGGGTGATGTACTCGTGTGATTTCTCAGACAAGCCAGCCACAACCCCTGTGTGTAGTCCTCTTGTCAGTGCTGTCAGGGAAATCATCAGCAAACCGTATGGGTCAGACAAACGGAGACGCACTCAATCATCGTCGGATGATAACAAGAATGATGACGATGGTGCGTCTGATGATTTGGGAAAAATAAGAATGTCACGTAAGGTCACTGAGGTAGGTAAATGTTAAGATTGTGGCTTTTGTTCGACGTTCCCTCTGAGCTACGCAAAGTGCTTACTATTTGTGGTAGTCATGTTTGCTTGTTTGATCAAGCCTATAATACCACATACACATAGCTGCCAACCGTTACGATAAAATCGTACTGAGTAGGATTTTATATTCTGGAGAATAAAAGAGACAAGTCTTGAATATTAGAGAATAATTGATTTTTTAAAAGCAAAATACGCATATTTTGACTCATTTTTTGTCTTTTGGATTACGATTTTCGTATCGAGGCGGTCAGCGGAGACGTTACGAGCGATTAGAATTCGTTTTCTGCGAAATCACAAATTTACGGAGGTATTGGAACTCTTTTATTGGCAGTGAAAAGAATGCGTTGTATCGATGCTCAGGTGGATACCATTTTTGTTGAACAACCGCTACTACTACTATCTATATTAGCTATTTACTTTTTGACTCTGTGAGTTCGATACAAGAATCAGAAGTAATTCTGTCATCTCAAAGATTTCGCTCGATCTCGCTGGTGCTACAGCTTCCCCGTTGATATTAACTTTGTTGGACACGTCTAGAGTGCGATTGAATCTTTTAATTCGAAATCTAGTATTTTGAAATGAATCTATTCATTTTGTCACTCAGACGTCATCGGCAATAATTTCAATATCCGGGGCTTCGCTGGTATCTAGTCTTCTGTTGTGAACATCGACTTGCTGCGTTCTAAAGCATGCGCTTTCATTTTCTCTTAACCGATCTGGATCGTCTGAAAGTAGATTATGGGGTTTTAGTCAGAAATAGTCTTTATTATCTTATGACAAGTGGTAAACCAGTATGTGTTAGATTATCCTTAGGTATGAAACAGGCGTGAATGAACTTGATCCTAGTAAAAAGTTATCACTGAAAGTAAAAAAAACCACACAAAAAACAAGGTTGTACAATGGTAGATCTACACAATGGTATTTGGTCTGAGACCTTATTTTATAGCAGGCTAATTGAAATTATTCATTATAATTTCATGTCATATAATAATAATACATATCAAATCGCCATGGTACGTAAAATTTGTGGAAAATTCATTGTTGTTCTTGAATTTTTCCATAAATTTTGAGTGGGAACCCTGACACAAGCATTATGCTGTAAACAAACATCTTAAAATGGGGTAGCTGTAGTGTTGTATTTTAAACTTCAAATGGGTTGAAGAAGGTGGACAGTATACACCAGTAGGCTTAATATGACGTGGATTATGGCTCTAAGTGGCAAACCTCGTATGGAAAAGTTAGCTATGCATACAACACAGTGTTGGGACCAGCTCTTATTTTTTTTACCAACTATTGTGAGAATGGGAGAATTGTATGATTTAGGCCATTTGTGTCATCATGTGTGGATTATTATTTCTGGAAGCCTCTTGCCACTTTTTAAAGGAATGACTGAACAAAATGGAATAAGAAAAGAACTTCAATCCAGACTTTCATGGTTTTGTTTTCTTGCGGCACTGATGATACAAAAATAGCACAATTTCTGTATTCTGCTACAAAAGATGAAGTTTATGTTTTTATTTTTGCATCAGTTTGACAAGTGTTAAATTCTAACCCTTATTTGACGTTCTCTGTATCATTTCAGATGTTCAAACCGTGCAACTGTGGAATGGGTGTCTCCCATCTGGCAGCAGGAGGGGGATTGGGCTGGGAAGGCTCGGCTTTACTTCACCACGGTAGCCACATTAAGCTGGGTTGTTTACAGTTCATCTTCAGCATTGCGGACCATGCCCCCGAGCCTGTGATGACACAACACGCCGCTGCCGTCGCACCGGTCCAGGTCAACAAATTTAACCATTGCCAAAGGCCTCCGTCTGCGCCCATCTCCACAACAAAATTCTCTTCCATGCCCTTGATATCGTCTTCTCCGTTCCTCCACCAGCAGAAAAATGAACTGCAGCAGCTTTCACACCCGACCTCCTTGTTAAAAACTCATCTGAGATCAGTTGATGAATTGTAGTGAAAGGTCAAAGTTCAATCCGGTTTTACTCGAGCTCATGAAGCTGGGTGGGTACACAACTTATATTATGCAGCTAAATTCAGTGATGTTTTGAATTCCCTTGTGTTCACCTGAAGAGGATGTCTTATACCGTGGTTCATCTTGGGTTAAAGCTTATACACTGCAGTCCGTGTAAGATAAACCCCTGGGTACCAGACAAAATGTTTATCTTAAGCAAGGTTTAACTTATCCATATATCAATGAATAGTAAGAGAAAAAAATTGAGGCTGGGTTGGGGGTTTGTCTAAATAAGTGGACTGCACTTTAACATATATCATCTCTGGCCAAAGCATATAACTTGATTCAGAGAAAATTTCTAGACTAAACACTATTATTTTGATTTTTAAGTGTTGCTTATATACCTTTTTATTTATTTCGTTGATAGGCAACCGTTATTTGCAGTAGTACTGCAGATGTGCCCGTACATTAATTGCAGTAGCGGATACGCTGTGTATTATTTGGACATGCACAGTCGCTAGTACACTTATTGCTAAGCTAAGCTGTCCATCCCTTTCGGTTTAGCTCGAATTGAGTGATTTTACTTTTTTGGGGGGTCATTTAGTGTCCCATTTTTGTTGTTGATATTGGTTTTCTTCAGGGTCTATTCCAGCTCTGTGTTGTCCCCCTTATCTTACTTTTTCTCACGTGCTTGTGACCCATGAGTGTTGCAGGCGCCTCTTCCTAAACCTTGATTTGTTTGAAGCTGTATGGCGGGCACTGAAATGACCTTTCTGTGTCGATAGAGCCCTAAAACAGCAACAAACAAACAAACATATTCCAGCTCTAAAAAGTACAGCCCTTTGTTCATTTACTTTCTTTATGGCCATGTTGACCGTTCGCGGAAATTTATTTTTCAATTTCAATCTTTTAATTCTAATTTGCATCGATAAGTGAAAAACATTTCAGACTGACAATCTACTTTAAACATTACCCTCTGTCTATTTCCACAGTATCTGACCTGTTTCTTGAATTATTTGTGAATAAATGTCTCCCAGAGTTAGAAATGATAAGGTCCTTCTTTGTTCCATATCAATTATATCGATAATGACGTTTTTGATTCGTTCTATATCGTTTGGGCGCGAGCACCCGGAAGCACCGCCTTAAGCTGACCTTTTTGTTAGCGCTCACTGGGAGAGACTAACATTGAGTCAGGTATTCACTCCATATCGAGTACTTAAGTTGTGAAAGAAGAAAAATCATTGAATTTGATTGAATCTTGTGATTAATTCTATATAAAAGTCGCTGGTTAATCGCAACAATTTTGCAACAATATGACCCGACAGAAAAATCGACACAATCCTGCTAATAGTGAGCAATACTTACAGACTAACTTCACCACTTTGCCTTATATAGATTGATTATGTTTTATAAAGTAATTAATTTACCTGGGCCTAGACCATTGATAATCTTCTTCTTCTCGATCACTCAGATGGGCACGCCGACTTCTCGCGTGAAGGCAGCCGTGCTTCGTAAGTCCTCCAGGCCACCATAAATCTTTCTTGTCAGCGGGGTCCCCGCTGTCCGGGGGTACGCCGCCTTAGGTCTTCCCCTCGTGGGCATGTCTGTAACAGATATTCCGTTGTCAGACCATTGATACTAAGTGATAAGACTAAGACTAACCTATTTATCTAGATCACAAATAACAGTCAACCAGTACACACACTGCAACCAAGACTACTCACACAAATGTTTAAAATTTAACTTTCAGTTCAGACAACTCTTCCGCTACTGCAAATAACAGTGTCGCAGCGTAAATGCTCTGGCAGCACTGCTGCAAATAATCACTCGGTTGATATCTTAAATGGGTGGGTGAAGCTCACATCTTGTCTGTTTTCCAATTGGTCGAACTTTGTCTTATGACTATATCAATCCCTGCCCAATATTTCTTTGATTGTGTTAATGATAATGCACCTCTCTTCTAACACTAACAACAAACAAGGGCCAATGACTTTTTAAGTCTGTGTGTGTGAATGTTAACCCTATAAGTCCTGACAGCCTGTCCTGTGCCTGAGCTCCTGAGATAAACACATCTACCCTAGAGATTCACATGGAATTTTTTCTAGTTCTGTTGAACTGCCTTTGATATATAATAACCTTTCTGTCTGTGTTGAAAAGGGCGTAAAACTAACACGTTATATAACACCCCATCTAGCGTCCGTGGTAATCTGGCAAAGCATTATAGGGAAAATTCCAACTTTTAATTGGAATCCAGGCTCACATGGTTAATTAAGCATTGCAATTTCACCATTTTGTGTGGCAGCTTTGATTTTTTATTGAGAATTCTTGTTCTTAAAAGTTTATAGTTCAGGAGATACTTACAAATAAGTGGTGAAGACTAATATTTACAAACTGAAATATGAATGATAATTTTGGCATTGGTCATTAGGACATCAAATTGCATTTATTTACTTTTTGTTCCTTTTGCGTGTCATTAAATCTTGTAGACTTGTCAATGATAGTGGTGTACAAGCTACAAGAAGAGCTGAGCTCTTTTGTTGATATAGTGGATTGTACCTGTCTTAAAATAATACTACTGTAACTAATTGTTGGTTTATACATATTTGTGAGCATTCATCAGTGAAGCGTGAGAGTTTTTTTTAATGAATAAAAAGTTGAGATAATTGTGTATTTTATTTGGTGTATTCAGAGGTGCTCGATCTATTTCTCTATTGTTTGCATTTATACCATACCATACTTGGAAAGGGCATTAATCTTGTAGATATATATTATGACTGTTTCAACTTTTGATTTGTTTATCAGTTGACTTAATATTTTACGGTTCAATTTTCTATCATGTAAGAAAGAGCTAAATTTTCCAAAAGTCATAGTCATTATTCAGATTGCGTAAAGGATAAATTTGCGTGTAAGGAATAGCGCCCTTAATCTGTTTGATTCCTTGTGGAGCATACAATATAAGGGCTTCAGCAACACACTTCCACCTCAATCTGTTCTTTGCTCCAGTTTCTCCCCACGCTACTAATACGCTGGCTATTTAGATTATTTTGGTTGTCTGTCATAAAACTGATCATTTTTTAAATGTGTGGTTTGCCAGGACTAAGATGATATTTTCATACCTAAACAATTGTAAATTTTTAAAGATATGAATGTTTTTTAAACAACTGTAGCAGATATGACGAACCATTTCTTCAGCACAATTTGATTGTTTTGTTCAATTTGTAGAATTTACAATGATAATTGTATGTTGAAAAGCGTTTTACTTGAAATTTTACATTCTGTCAGACCTGTTAAGTACTGTTTCTTGTTAACGTCATTGTTCAACCCATAAACAACCTATTTTAACAGCCTTTATGGAATTATTATTTTTCTTTCTCTCTCTCTCTCTCTCTCCTTCTCTCAATTAACGCCATATTTTTCTTTCTCTCTCCCTCTCTCAATTAGCGCCATGTTTTTCTGCATCCTGTTTACATGTCAAATAACGTCAGATCTGTCTATGAAAACCACCGTGTCAGGATTTTCTATGGAATTTTTCTGTTCTTGATGACTGCCACAAGTGTTAAATGATTGTCCAGCCATTGATTTGAACCATGAGAACATATATCTCATCTTCTTAGTAATTCAATTAAAACGACGGTATGTTTTTGTTGTATATCACCTTAAATCCTATCTTGTTACTTCAGTCTAGACAGATTTCACTGCCATTATAAAGAAAAGTGTTAAAAATATGGATGGGAGTTAACCCTGGTCGTGCAGAGTTCACCTCGCCGGTCTCCTGAGGCCGAGGAAGAGGTCATGTTGAATGTAGCAGCTATTTTATCTTTGTTGATTTTAGACGATATTGAGTGACAAGCTGTTTTATCCATCAATTATGTTATATATTATACTATTCTAGTGCATGTGATATTTTGTTTTCTTCTTTTTTGTTACTTAAGTAAGGAAGTTATTTCGTGATCAAGTGATGACATTTATTCAACGACTTGTTATAGTTCTATGTTATATGATGTACTTATTATATTATTGTTATTGTTGTGCAGAGCTTTAGGTTATGATGATTTGTATGGTGTCTTGTAGACCGAGTTCCTGCTCAGTCCTTCCAGGGATTCCTGGAAAAACCTTGCAAATAGTATATGATCCCAATTAAAATCCTGCAACCTTTTACTACCATCTGGATAATGCTAACATAGAGTTTGGGGATGGAACCAGTTCAGGTTTTTTCTGAATTCAGGTGGGGGTTTTTTTTGTGCATATGAATATGAAGACAACAGAAGAGAGTAACATTTTCATTTTTTAAAGATTTCCAATTTCAATGGTATTAACAGCAAACACTGCAAAAGAGCAAAGGTGTGTTTTTATAAAAGCAAAGACTATCCCAATTTACTGATCGATACAAAAAATATTTTTTTTGGGGGGGGGTTAAAAACCCTCAATGTTTTTGGCGTAACTAAAACTAATTGCGTGTGACTGCTGTTTTTTTCCCATGTGGTTTTCATATATCTTTATACCATGGCAAGTTTGTGAAATTGTTTTCAGGATTTTTTTGGGAGCTTGGCTCCATCACTGAGAGTTGGAGTTGTAAAAAATAACTTTTAACGACGATGCTATTTGAAAGATATTCCAATTATCAATTTGTTTAGCCCTGGAACTTAAAAGAATTTTGCCCTGGATGCAGGAATCCTTGTAGAGGTATGAGTCTCATTTCAATGTTTTTCTGTATACTTGGGGTGGTGAATGGGTTTTATTTTCTGCCATGTATACTACTGCCTAGATAGATGTTAATATAGATTGCTTTCTCAGGTTTGGCTTTTGTTGTGGCAAGTCTAGAATGCTATCTAAGATCTATATGATATATGTGACCCACCACTATGAGTGGGTATTCAAGTACTGAAGGTATAGTTTGGTGGACATTTGGATTATGATCACCGTGTTAAAAAGTCCATTTCCGCATTTCAAATGACACGTCGCATCTTTATAATTTATATCTTCATTTTTGTCACGAGTCATCAGTGAAACAAAAATCTGTAATTAATCGTCTGCCGACATGATGTTGTGGATTATTTCTGTATTTGTCATAGGACCGACTTGCGGAGATGGGTCACTAATTCGTCATAATTTTTTGTGTGTAAAACTGATGGCCCTGACACCACTGAAAGAACTCAGGGGTTTTTCCCTCTCCTCTGATACTTGTGCCTCTGATTTGAGAGTAACCTTGATTTATTCTTTCAAATCTTTCTTATTTCCTGGTTTATCTTTCGTTGTCAAGATTGCCTCAGTTCGTATGATATCGAAACTGCCAAATTCGTTAAATACATTAAACCACATTTCAATCTCATTTTTCTTTACTGCCTGTGATATTAACATTGTCTGTTAGACAAAAGTCACTTTTCATTTTTATGAGAATTATTATACAAAGCCAGCTACATTTACGAAAGGTAGAAAAGCAAACTATTGTATCTCGAGATACCATAGTTTGCATGCCAATGACTCAATTTCTAGTAAAACGACCTGAATTCGACAGGATTTGATTGTGTGACCTATTCCATCATACAAATTAAGCGCTTCATGTCAAATATGGGAACAATATCATGCATAAATGAGTATTTTTTGCTTCTGAAAAGTACCAATTTTGTAGGTACAACACTGTTTCCTTCCCTGCCCTCGATTTGGTGACAGTGAAGAGGGTTTGTGGTAGCAAAGCTCAGTGGATCACGTAAGGGGGATTTCCCTACACCCACAATTCGGATGTGAAATTTGCATCTGTCAAAAAATGGTTGGTCTCCCTTATTTCTTCAATGAAAATCCACCGTTATTATTTTTGTCCTAAAGATAATGCACATGTGCTCTGCTGCTCTTTAAGTTTAAGATTGTTTTTTGTTAATTTTATGAATTAGTTTATCTTTACCTTAAACCCAAACCTTTTTTATGACAAAAGTGTTTGTGTTTTATTGAGTCCTATCCCTGGCTTATCTTGCAGACAAAATTTGATTAACGTTCTGTTCAGTTATTAATCAGTGATGATAATTTTCCGCTAATTGGCGGAAATCCTCTTTTTTTCCTTCAGCCAGTCATTTTCCTCTTTTTCTCCTCGATAGCGGTAACAGTATTAACAATACAGTAGGCAGGAATTGACCAAAGTGGAGAATGTTTGTGTGAAGGAAATTGACAGTAGGGTTAAAAACAAGTTCAGATTCGACTGGTTCGAACAAAAAGTTGTTTTAAAGACCAAAAAAGGAGATTAGCGTTTTATTGGGCTGTTTTCATGCATGTTTTGAGTTGACGAAAAATATTCCTCTTTTTTGACAATTTTCTGTTATCATCACTGATTAGAGGAGATTGCCTTTGTCTTTTAATATTAAATAGTTATAGTTATAGTATAAGCAAGGAAAGTTCCTTAATTGCATTTGACTTTCAGACTGTTAGTACTTTAGGGTTATTTATTTTGGTGTGTGAATATCAGTACTGCCGCTCAAAGGCAAAGCGTCGTGTCTGCTTTTATCTGTATGGGCTATCCAGACAAAACTTATTTTATTATAAATTAACAAATCTTCATCCAAAATACTGTGGAAATTGATGATGGATTTACAGAAAGGGTTGTGCCCAATGTTTTGTTTGGGGTGCTGCAGAAAAACAGATCCACCTCTTCAGATTATGAGTTGTAGGTGACATTTCCTATTGCATGACTAGGTGGTGATTATGACATTTATTCCTTGTTACAAAACTAATAATAATAATAATATACTGCTGCTGTCCATGACTCTTGAAAGTTTCGATTCTGAAACTCAAAACTTGTTTAAACAATCAAACTTGATGCCTTTAGAGGTGGGGATTTGACACAATGTTATTTTGACTTCAACTTAAAAGATATCTTTAATCGGTTTCTTGCTTGACACCACGATATATATGTACTTGGATTATGACGAAAGACTTATTGAAGGCTTTCTCAACATTGGTGATTAATGCAACTTTTATTTCTTACTCTGAGCTATTCAAAGATTCAAAAGAGAGTTTTATGAGCACAGAAAATCTCATAAAATGACACTGAGAGACATTACACAGTGAGTCAATCCATCGGGTACGCGCGAATGACGTTTTAGGTAACGAGTTTGTGTTTGGCCTCATCTGTCTCACAAATTTTTATAATCTATTTTTTCCTCCCCGAGTTGTGCTATTTTCATAATTTTTCGTCCATCTGCAACGAATATCCGATTTTCATAATTTTTCGTCCATCTGCAACGAATATCCGTATGCTTGGCACAAAAGTATTTGTGAGGGCCCAGACTAACACCTGGTTATAGAGTCACAGTCTGAGAAAGCAAACCCTAAAGTAAAAAAAAGTCATTTGATGTCAATAATATTTCGTTAAAGCTTATTTCCTCCATTGTGTGTTTTACACCCATATGACACAGATACGTTGATATCGTTGGTTCTAATCATCCAATTTGGATGAAATACAAAACAAAATGCTCACAAATTAATCATATTCAACGGTCATTTCAACATTTAAGACTACGCTTTTTTGCCTGGGCCCTCACATTTTTATCACGAATTTTGATTTGGTCTTAGTGCATGCCAGGGGCTGTTGCGGTCTTAAACTTTCAGATTTTTCAATTTGGGATTTTGATAACAATTTTTGTAAAGGTATTTGCTCAAATGCTCTTGCAACTGAAACGCTCATTATTGCTGTGCTATTGTGCCATTTTTATTCATTTGCAAAAAGAAATAGATGTGACTATGATTGAAACATTGCCTGTTGATGTGCTAGATTATGGCTGTCAGTCTGTGATTGTTATTGCATGAAATGACCTTCCTGTGTCGATAGTGCCCTGAAACACCAAAATACAAACAATATAGAGTACAGTCCGGGCAACTCGGCCACTTAGATCGTGGTACCGAGAGGCCTCATCTGTAATCTTGTTTATTAATTGGCCAAACGCATTGGTCCATCTTTTGTTCTAGCACTTGTTTTTACCCTTTCATCCATTTTCACGGATCAGGAGACAATCTGTCTAGCAAGATTTTTTTCCCCCTCTACACTATTAAATTATCTGGCAAGTTTAATTTCAACTACTGTGGCCAGATAGAGGACATGTTTATTTCATCAACAAGAGCTTTCCTGCATAGAAACAAGGTTTGGGGCTCTCAGAACGTGGGAATTCGTTTTTTTTTTTAAAGCTAGGCGGCCGAGTTGCCCGGACTGTACTCTTCACCAATCAGGAAGGTCTATTTTTGTTTATACAAAAGAGTTCTAAGATAAGTGCAATAATATTTTTAATGCATAGACAAGTGGTATAACTGGTGGTATGGCAAAACAAGTTTTTCAGTAACCACCTCGTAGAAATGAAAGGCTCCGATTTACACATTCTTGTGTTTGAATCTTTAAACATCTTTTATTGAAAGTCACTTGGAAGAGTTTTCCTTACGAATCAGGGTTTTTAACAATTGGTTTGTGGTTATGACTTATCAATCTGTTAACGAGTCTAGATGAAGATGTGTGGCTCATGGAACTTTCCTATTGGACTTGACATATTTTTTGCTGTCTGTATATTAAGTAGTTGCTTATTTGGTTCTTTTTACGGTTGGTGGTTCGAGGGGAGGGAAGCAAAAGATTGTATCCTGAGATACTATAGTCTGCATGCCAACAGCTTGACTGTCACCACTGTCAACAAACTGTCAATTTCTAGCAAAACGACTTGAAATCGACAGGATTTGATTGTGTGGCCTATTCCATCATAGAAATCAAGTTTTAATGCCAAATATGGGCATGGGAACAATATCATGCGTGCTGTTGAAGAAAATCTGTAATTTTTGCTTCCCTTGAACAATAGTGATTTTTGAGAATGCAATAGTTTGTTTCCATACCCTCGGTTTATTTGTTGTGAATAATGTGTACTGTATATTAATAATGAGGTTTGTTTGAGTTGAATCGATCACCTAAATCACTGTGTGATGAATACAAAGTACTTGCACTTTAACCATTGGAAAAATAATGTCAATTATGTTTCATTTTTTCATCATTATCTTCTAATGGTAATATGTATATGTGTGTGTGTATATATTTAATGATATAGGTATACAGTCAACTACGCTTAAGTTGGAAGTCATTGGAGGAGAAAATAGTGAAAACGTAATATATCTGTACAAGTGTTAGGCTGGACTTAACTACGGTCAGTGCTGGTTCCAAAGCAAAATATATTTTTAAAAAGTAACCAACACAACCGAAGAGCATTTCAACTCGAGCGTAGTCCTGTCTTGAATAACTGTCTTGATGAATACATGCAAATCTACAGACACAACAGTAAAGGATAATATGATGATTATGATGCATACGAGTATTATTAGTAAACTGTTTAATTGATATTGTCCCCATTTTATCCTGTATTTGTATTGTATGATATTCCTCCTTATGCCAGGGTTATTCTCCTTACTTGTATAAAGTCAATTGCATTTTTTTGTTCCTCACCTCATCTTGACTATTGGATTGAATTGTAGAACATGAAAAATAAAACATTTTTTGAAACTGATTAGCTTGTGATTTGTTTTGTAGAATTGTGTAATTGTTATTCTTTTTCTTTTCAATGGCATTAGCATTAATGTTAAACCTGGTTCAATGGTGCTCAGTGACGTCAGCAGGTGGATAGAGCCCTAAAACATCAACAAACAAACAAACGTGGGGGGTGGGGGGAAAAGGGGGAAGAACAAGTTATCCATTACTCCCACTGACTCCCTTGACCTTACCCAAGAAAGCGAGTCTGATTTCAAGTTCAGGTGTCTATGGGGTGCAGGCCTGCCAACTCCAGTTTTTCAAAGGAATTTTCCTGTTTTTTAGTCCTATTAAAACTCACCACATCCCTGTTTTCCCTGTTTTTTGGGGGTTTTTTTCACAATATTTTTCTTCTTTCTCTCTATGAATAAAAAGTAATGTCCTGTTTTTTGTGTGCTCTTAGCGGGTGGTTGGGGACTCCTGTTTCTCATTCTGTTTTAAACTACCGTCTTACTATTTTTTCAGCACAAAATGACCAGAGTTGTGTTGATATGCTTCTCTTTTTAAAAAAACGGAATTGTCCTGTTTTTACCTAGTGGTTGCCAAGCCTGTGGGTGACGACATGCCATTGTCGACCTAGTTAATTGTAATCAAGTGAAACTCCGTTATGTATTTCTAAAAACAAGTTGGTAGCCAGCTCTCAACACAAGAGGGCAAATGGAGGGCTGTAACGGGAGCCGAGGGGTAATATATATTATTATATTTACTCCACGGTTCCGTCACACGTCTAGTCTTTAGGGGATGATATAAGGTCCGAAAGTGAGAAAAGGTGATAGAAAGTGCCTGTATTGGCTCGTTAAAATAA
>JARBEQ010037245.1:0-15439 GCA_030265355.1 Tritonia tetraquetra | reverse complement strand
TGTTCAGCAATGCTGGACACGGAGCTGGCCACAACACTCCTTGGGGGTATAATGTGGTTTGGATAACAAAACAAAAACCCACTGTATGTGTTAAAATGGCATTGGTTTCCAATTCTGTAAAGTAGCTTTTCGTTACTAACAGCACTTCAATTGTGTGTGTAAAAGGTAGGTGAATTTATTTGAAAGGCGCAGTGATACACATAACAGAACATACACATAAGTGGGACAACTATCATAAGAAATTAGGTAGGATTACATACATGATCCATTTATTTTGAAAATCATGAGTAACTTTATGGACAAGAGTAATTTCTTTTTATCCTGAATGTGAGAAGTGGAATCAGCCTGTGACACACATAACGTTATGTGGTCACTCTTTGGAGACACAAAACACAATGCCATAGCTTTAAAAATTATAGAATACGGGGTCTCAATATTTTACTAGAAACAAACTTGGAGAATCCTACTGGGTTGTCAGGATCTATGCATTTATGAATAAAAAGCAATAGCTCTTTTTAGTGCATTAAAGTGCTCTGACCACTCAGTCATGAAGTCTTTCAACTCAGGTGTGGTGTAAACAAAAAATCTTAAAATTAAAGTTTTTTATTCAAATCAAATGTATCCTCATTCGAGACATTAGGCCCCTTTTTATGTCCTCAAACTTCATCCAGCCAACACTTTTTCTACCAATTAATTGAGGGGGAAATGGCGCATAACACTAGCTTTCATAAATGATATAATTTTAAGTTTGCTTTTCTTAATTCTAATCTTATCTCAAACAATACTTAACTATTCCTTTAACATTTCAAAGTGAAAATATGTCTTCAGCATCTCTAGTTTTCTTCTCTATGCGCCATAGTTTGATTGGAATTGGCAAAAAATAGTGACACACATAACATGGAATGCACCTTTTCAGTTCTCTGTAATTTATTTAACTTTGTTTTCCTTCCCTCAGCTTCCAGATAATCTCACAATGTTGAAAGAAGAGAATATGCTGCGCAACAGAGTGGATGCTCTCAAGACGCAAAAGAATGAAAGGATGGAAAAATATGATGAACTCCATGCCAAGGATGATAAATTATGTGAAATCCTTGCAGAGATTCAATACTATGTCCCGACAGGAAGTGTTCCTACTTTGCAGCAACTTCAAGAACTGGAGACCCATGTGAACCGTATGCAAGCTGAAAAGGTATGAAAGAAATTAGATTGACTGATTTGTGGTTCACAAAGATGTTCCCGTTGCGATGCAGAAACAAAATTTGTTGTTAAATACCTTGAGTTACGTCAATTTTGAATGTGGGGAAACAGCTAAAGTGAAAGTAGTTTTTACCTCACAGAAAAATATTGAATAGTAGACAGATAATGATTTTGTTACAGAGACGAACAATTATAATAGCTTTTTTGTTGTTTTGTTATAATCCAAACCACAATATACCCCAAAAGGAGTGTTTTGGCCAGCTACATGCCCAGCATTGCTGAACACAGTGCTGGAAAAACCTCTGGATCAGGTAGATAAGGCAAGCATGTGATAAGCCCACTGTGCCCAAACCTTGAATGGCACAATGAGCGTCACATTTTTAGGTGTTGCCCAAATTTTGGCCATAACAATATTTACTGTTGCCTTGGTGCTAAACCCCTCAGCTATGAGAAAATTGAGCAGATCTTGCCACATAAGGCGGTGATAGCTTTGATTTTATAAATTATTTGTAGAATGTAAAGGACTCGGATGATATTAAGGATGAATATTCTGTTTTACCTCTTTATAACAACACAAGATATCAATGATTACATTGTTTTGAAACAAAGCAAAATTTATCAATTTTTCTTAAAAAATGGGAGATATTTGGTTTGAAATAATTCACAAACCTCTGCAACAAAGTTAGGAAATAGTGGAAGTACCTCATGAATTATCATCGCTTCAGCGCTTCATACTTTTCTGCATTCACCTCCAATCGTGTTGGTAGTATGAATTTGATATTGGTTGAATTTGGCACGTTAAGGCTTAATAAGTAGTACTTTTCTGATGATTATGTCTGTTTTTCTTAACAGATCAAAAGAAGTGCTGAATTTAACGACTTAAAAGGTAAAATCTGTGGTCTCTTCAATGAAATGGAGACAGAGCCTAACACCACCCTCGCCCATGACGTGGTGTGCGAAGATGCTGAGACTTTCACATTGTCGACTACCAAAATGAATGATTTAAGAACATTACACGAGCAAGTGAGTAGTGGCAACCACATCCTTATTATCTTGTTTTAGGATATATATAAAATCATATAAATTAGACGATACAGCTCAGAACTTTGAAACTTGCAAGAAATGGTCAGTAGTGAATAAGCTGTCAATTTGGGACACTGCAGAATTACCTTGAGTTATGTTACCTTGGCAGCCATCTTGGATTTGACTATGTATGGGGAAAATATGTGTTCGAATCCCCCAAAATACATTTTTTTAAATAGCTAGAGGGTAAAAAAATAAGTAGTATTGGGGGTGGGCATTATTTACAAAGAAAAGCGTTAAAAAAACCTCCAAAACAACAGAAATTTTAGTGCTACAATGTTCATTTAAATAATTCGATAATTTTGAGGCTTCGGTGCGTGGCGGTCCCAATGGCTCAGAAGTATGGTTCTGTCCTTTGAAGCAAAAGGTGCTGGGTTCAAATCCTGGTGGCGACAGCTGTTTTTCTTAATTAAACTTGGTATAAACCTAAATGCCATTCCCCTGATCCTATGAACATATGTGGGATCAAGAACCTAGTCCTATCGGAGACTGACAATAAATTTGGAGGTCCTGTGTGCAAGTTGTGCATGTCAAAGAACCCTTGGCAGTTTGGAAATGGAGAAGAGTAGGCCAAAAGGCCACTGCTTGGTCTAATGTTTTGATCCAGAGTAAAGCCGCCTCATATAGTGGGCCCTACACTGTAATGGTCACAGGGAACTGGATAAGAAAGAAAGTCCTTCAATGCGACAGATAGCCCGGATTTGCTATTGCTAATGTCGACTCGCAATTGTAGCCTACAGAAAAGAGCACCTCAGAATTTTGACTTGGATCAAAATAGGCATTGAGTGGGAATTTACAGAAATCGTCTATAGTCTCTAAAAACCTGACCACATGTTTATAACTCTTCCTAAGAACCCGCTCTTTTAAAGGATTTCGTCCTCAGGTGTTCCAAAAATATACAAAACAAAACTCCTTAGTTGAATTGGGTGATAAACGAACAAGATGGAAACCACTGTATTGAATGTTGGTTTGTCTCTGTTAAAAGTGATCAAACTTTCCTTCCCTGTTGCCTTTACTGTGCTTAATCAATTGTAGTCTGTGCATGATTTTTGAATTTCTCCAAGTGATTGAAATTGGTGTTTCATTATTCCGTTTTTACAGCTTATTCAGAAAAACAAGCAAATGACACGTGAAGTGGAAGATTTGTGGGACAGACTAAAAGCTTTGTGGAACAGATTAGACACTCCAGAAATTGAAAGAGAGGCTTTTTCACTGGACAAAAATGGCCATGGCCAGAAAGTTATATCTGGTATCAAAGCTGAAATTGCTGCTTGTGAGGAACTCAAACTCCAGAACATTCATAAATTTGTCCAAGGCATCCGAACAGAGCTTGTTTCATGGTGGGACAAATGTTTTTATGATCCTGATCAACGAAAAAGTTTCACACTCTACTATGAAGGTATGTGTTTTCAAAGGGAACTGTTTCTGTTTAACAATGGGACATCTGTGCTGTAGCGGAGCACTTACGTCACAATCCTCTGGGTGCTGAGGTCTGGTGTTTGCATTCCACATGTGCAGGATTTTTTCTCGGGACCATTCAGAGTTCTTTCTCTCGTGGCCCTACCGTGGAGATTCATGTGAAACCTTAAAGTCCTCTGTCAAAAAGGGTGTAAAATCAACAACTTTAGAACCTTTAAAAAAAAAAACCAGCATGTCTCTCTATGTCATAATGTATTGTTTGTATGTAAATCATATTTCTCTTTGGGACATGCTAGGATACTGTAAAAATAGCGTATGGGATACAAAGATACCTGGTAGTGAGGTAATGCTGCCCTGCAAGGCAGAGCGACGTAACTGCCAATTTAGTGTTTTTGGTGTAGATAGCTTCTTTTGGCTCCCCGGCAATGGATGCAACTTGTGTCAAAAGCAGAAGTGCGTATCTTTACATCTTCTGGCATTCCTGAAGGTGGTAGACCGACGTAAGTGACATTTGTGCTTGCCACAGGCAGACCGATGTATCTGCTTTGACCAAGGCAGAGAGACGTAAATAATGGTATCGCTGTCAGTTTTAAAAAGATATGCAACTATTTTGATATTTTATGATTTTGGAAAAACACATTTTAGTCAAAGGAATGTTGCTACCAAAAGATGATTAATTTTTTTTTGTTTTTCTCGAAACCATAAAATGGTCATGTTACTCTGCCTTTGGAAATATGTTGAACTGGAAAATTGAAATAGACCAGGGGAAAACTATGGAATGTTTTTTGGGGCCTCAGCTGTGGATATATTGTCATAGCTGCCAACCGTTACGATAATTGTACTTAGTACGATTTGACCTTCTGGAGAAAAAAGATAAAGATCTTGAATTTTAGAGTAAAATTGTGAAAACAGATTTTTGAAGCAAAATACGCAAATTTTGACTCCTTTTTCTCCCCGGGATTACAATTTTCGTGTCGAGACCGTCAGCAGAGAGACGTTGCGGGCGATTAGAACTCATTTTCTGCGGAATCACAAATTTCCCGAATGTGTTGGAACTCTTTTATTGGCAGTTGTATCGATGCTCGGATGATTTACAATACCATTATTGTTGAACAACCGCTACTACTACTATCTATATTATCTATTTACTTTTTATTCTGTGAGTTCGATACAAGAATCGGAAGGAATTCCGTCCTGGTTCTCAAAGGCCTCCCTTTATGGCACACCTTGTTGTCGTGGAGAGGCTTGAGTGGTCTAATGACTCTGAGGGCTATAACAAACAGGTACAACCATATTGGGAAGGCCTCAAATGAAGATCCAGACCAAGATGTCATAGGGGCCCTGAGGTGGCAGCCCCACCACTTACCTAGGTCACAGTGGGGTAATCTCCTGCTTGCCCGAACCACGGATTGATTACACAGTGACGAAAAACCTTACACCGAAAGGTATTGAAAAGGTTATTGATAAAGAAAGAAAGTAAGGTTCTCAAACATTTCGCTCAATTTCTGCTTCCCCGTCGTTTACCGTTTACATTAACTTTGTTTAGTGCCTAGCTGGACACGTCTAGATCGCGATTGAATTTGGTAATTCTTCTTCTTCTTCTCGATCACTAATTTGGTAATTCGAAATCCAGTATTTTGAAATGAATCTATTCATTTAGTCAACAGCAATAACTTTAAATCCAGGGCTTCGCTAATATCTAGTCTGCCATTGCGAACATCAACTCGCTGCGTTCTAGAGCTTGAGATCTACTTTCGTTTTCTCTTTACCAATCTGGTTCGTCTGATAGTAAATTATGGGGTTTTAGTTACAAGTGGCAAACCCATATGTTTTAGGTATGAAATGTCATATAATAACAATACATAGTAAATCGCCTTGTTACATAAAATTTGTGGACAATTCATGCATAAGTTGGTCTTGAATGTTTTCATAAATTTTGAGTGGGAACCAAACATCTTAAAATGGGTAAGCTGTAGTGTTGTATTGTACTTTAATTTCAAATAGGTTGAAGAAGAAGTTAGACAGTATACACCATTAGGCTCAATATGATGTCGATTATGGCTCTAAGTGATAAACCTTGTATGGGAGTCTGTTTTTGCTTCCTGAAAAGTTGGCAGCTATGTATTATGATTTAATTATCATTTTTTAAATTCTACTTCAGTGACTTTGGTAGCTACTGATCAAAATATTTGTTTGCTTTAGGAAGGATTTTTATATCAAACAGAAAACTTTACTGAAGACTTATTGGAAGCTCATGAGAGAGAACTGGAGAGAGTGAGAGATTATTACAACCAACACAGAGATATTCTGGACCAAATTGCAAAAAGAGAGGAGATGTTCAGAAGTATGGTATTATTTGAAGTGAGTGCATCTACATCAGCAATTGTGTGTGGTTTTTTTTAAAACTGTATCAGAATATTAAGTTCATTGTTAGATGAAAAGGCTTTATAAGTTACTGTATTTGATTTGTTTTTGTGTGTGTGTATCTGACTTGTAAGCCTGTATCTGTAGTTCCATGAATCAGGTCACTATATTCTACTTAAACTTTTGTTTCCATATTTTCCACCAGTCCAAGGCTAGTGATCCCAAACGTTTTTTTAATGACAGAGGAGGTAAATTGTTACAAGAGGAGAAAGCCAGGAAGAAGATTCTAAAAGATCTTCCTAAGGTTGGTATATTTTAGAAAGTTCTCTTATCAACTGTTGTCCCGCAATACATAAAATTTCCCCTGTTCCCATTATCACCAGGCATCAAGGATGATTAAGTCAATAAAACACACTAGCAATAGTTTGTCATCCTATGATTAGGATGATCCTTCATCACAAGTTACTTCCCTAGATATAAGCAGGTATCTATTTCGTTATAATATGTAAAGCGCCTTGATATCGATAGCAGCGATGTTGTAGTTGTTTGTTTGATCAAACTCCATTAATACCTCAGAGCAGTATTGGGGCCAACCCCACTTTCAGTCATGAAAGGCACACAAGTTACCCAGGATAAACGCAGGCACCCTGACCAACAAGCAGCACGGGGCTGGAAATGCTGTGGATCAATAAATTTCAGACAAACAGATGCTCACAACTCTTTACTGGCACCATAAGCAATACACTGAACAATATTAAGCAGAGACAGACCAATAAACAAATTACTGTTGCCCTTTGTGGCTAATCCTTAACTTTTATCAATACTGGTAGAATTTGACACATTGGGCAAAAAAACGATGTCTACAATACGTAGTGTTCCCATGTGGTCACCCGTAACTGATGACGGATAAACAAATATTACCTGTGCTTTTTTTCAAACACTTGTTGAACATAATCAATTGATAGACTGTGTACTAGAAGAATGTTGTATTTTCAATTTTTGTAATGACATTGTTAGTGTGACAAGGTTACCGCCATATCAATCATATTGGTTGTTTTCCAATCAAATCTGTGCTCACTCGGTCAGTGACCATACAGAGGAAATGCAAATGGACAGCTACCTAGTGAGAAGAGAGGGTGTGACATGTGACTGCACAATCTGGGGTATTATCACAATTGTCACATATGTTCCTTGTTTTATGAACCAGTACTGTACTTTGATTTGTGGGTTATTATTTAAGGTTTAGGGATGAGAATGCAATGTTCATAATTTTTACATTTCTTCCTCAGCTGGAAGAGGAGGTGAGTGAATTGATTTCTCAGTGGGAGACGGCTAACCAAAGTGAGTTCTACGTCAATGGTGTGAGGTTTCCGCAGTTAGTTATCCGTCAGTGGGAGGATTTCCATCGGCACAAGGAGCAAGAGAAACAAGATAGGGTGAGTTGCTGGAGGAAATACAAATTGAATTCATTCTTACTTTATGTTGTTTTTTAAAACTAGTACAGATATCAGTCTACTGTAACACAATCCATCTCTCTCTCTCTCTCTCAAACACACACACTCACACATTCAATGTCCTTTTCTTTTTATTCACACTACCAAAAAAAAATGGAAGCTGCAAAGAATTGCATTAAATCAGGGGGGGGGGGACCCAAATTTTGATTTTTTTTTAGTACTGGACTCTTATCCAAAAATAGCGTGGATGTTGCCTTTTAATACATGTCAAGACAACAGTCGAACACAATGACGTTTGAAAAATGTACTCTTCTCCTTAAGAATATATGGTATTGACTCCAAAACATGTAATTTTATCAGCATATAAGTAAGATATTGAAAGAAAACTTCTTCTCCTTGAAATTAGCTGAAGGCAAGGGCCAAGCAGACACAAGAGGAGATGTATTTTGGCAGTAAATCTGCACTGACCACTCCAGGCAAGAGGAAACTGACAACTCCCACCACAATCATGCGGACACCCCTCAAGGCAAGAAAGGTAACATTTTTTTTCTCATTTTGATGAGAGGTAAAATTGTAATCAATGTCAATGATTTTTTGTTGTTGTTACAGTTGGGATAGTATTATCAGGGTCTATGCAGCCCCTGAATTCCAGTGATCCCTTGAAAAGCACTGGATTTTGATAAAATACAAAAAAATCCCTGCAATTTGCATTTGTGCCCTGGAATGTTTTTCCTGCAGTCACATTTTATAGGAAACCATGGATTTTTTGGCACTGGAATTTAACAATTCTGCCCTTGAAAAGTATTTGTACAGCCCGAATTTCTGCACTGGAATTTTGTCCTACCAGCTGAATAGTTGGGTAAAAACTTGCCACTGTACGTTTTATGACTTGAAAATATACATTTTCTGTGTAAAATAGTGGTTTTGTAGCCCTGGCATTTAAGAATTCTGCCCTGGAATAGTATTTTAAAAGGGGAACAGGAACCTTGTATTGTTTTGGGGCTCTAGATTGTCGTTATGTTTATTCTTTGTCATTTCATGCACAACGCTTTTTTAGATAAAGATTTTTAGTTTATTCTCTTATTTAATCCATTTTCTTGTTCATAGGTATCTTCCACCACCGTCATAAGTTCTACCTCTACCACCCATTCTCATTCACTCACTTTCTCTCTTTCTCTTTTTTCTTTTCATTTGTGCATCATGTGTGAATGTTGTGTGGTATGTAATGTCATGCTTTTTTTCCTTCAAAATTTACTAGGGGCACGTATGCTTTTTGGACACAGAGCTCACATGGTTTTTTAAATTGTGACCCTACTTGATTTAGTTTGTTAAATTAATTTCTATTGATCTTTGCTAGGGCAGTGATCTATTCTTTGTATTTGTCATGTGACTTTGCATCAGTTCAAGTAGACACAGTTTTTTGTGTGGTTTTAAAAAAATTATCATTCTCCTACACAACGTCAAAGAGCCAGGAAATACAGTCCAGCACGTATTCCTCTTTTTTTTTCTCATGGAAAAATGGACGAGGAATGCATGAAACAAGTACTACTTGACCATGCAATTACTTGGGACGTTGACTTTAGGAATATGTGAATGTGTACTGATACATCTTTGTCACCGGGATCACTTATTATTTTTGGTGTTTCCAGAGTGGGATTTGTTGTATTGAGCCTTGGCCACCTAGGTATCAGCTATTTCGTTAGTGTTGTAGTTGTTTGTTTGTTTGATCAAACCCCATTAATACCGCAGAGCAGTGTTGGGACCAACCCCACTTTCAGTCATGAAAGAGGCACGCACGATACCCAACATAAATGCAGGCACCCCAACCACCAAGCATGGCTGAACATAGGGTTGGAAATGCTGTGGATCAAAGAACTTCAGACAAGCAAGTGATCATCCCACTGTGTCCATAAGTCATGAGCAATGCACTGAGCAGTATTAATCATAAGCAAGGCCTATAAACAAATTTATGTGGCCCATGTGGTCACCCCTCAGCTATAAGAAGTGGAATAACTTGTCACTTTGGGTGTATATTGTAGTTCATGTAAATTGGGCAAGTTCGTTCAGGTTAAAACATTAAGCTCATATTTGCCTTTGGATTATGACAGGTACAACAGCAGAATTCCTCCAGAAGACAACTGCCAGGAATTTCAATCAGAGTGAAAGTGGAATGTGGAAGGGTGAATGAACCCGCTCAATTGATTTCATTGGATACACTACACATTCTTTACTACCTTGTTGCAGTTTTTAAAACAACTTTCTATTTTTTAACATTTTGTATGTGATTTT
Organism: Tritonia tetraquetra; assembly: GCA_030265355.1. Taxonomy (NCBI): domain Eukaryota; kingdom Metazoa; phylum Mollusca; class Gastropoda; order Nudibranchia; family Tritoniidae; genus Tritonia; species Tritonia tetraquetra. The sequence goes on along the minus strand of JARBEQ010037245.1, from coordinate 5,633 downwards.
TTCATTGAGTTGGTTATTTTTTAAACTAATACCCTCACTGTTCTGTTTTACACTAACAGCTAAATGGTCCTATAAAAACCCCCAACACCACAAGCCGTTTGCCTCCTAACAGTAGAATTCAACATAGCACCATGTTGCACTCACCTATGTACACACCAAAGGTAATATTCATAATTTTATTAATTCCTTATTTGTGATCGATTGACCTTTTTCGAAAATGATGGAAGGTATTGAGGTTTAAATTACTTTACATTGCATTATTAACCCTTTGAACCCATAATCTCGATATATAGGGAGAATTCTTAGAAGGCCATATCCCATAATCGTGATGGGAATTGAAACTGCTTCGCCTATAACTGTGTCTACAGACAATGATGTCATGTATTTTCATCCGGTTTGCAGCCAAAATGAAAGTAACGAAGTTGAGGTTGCTTCAGTTGGGGTTTGGTGAATTTTTTTAGTTCTGTTGTTTTTGATAAGGTGGTGCAATCAGCTGATTTTTGTCACTTTCAACTTCTTCCGGGAAGCAATGTTAGACCCTGGATCAAGCGATTGCACATGTTTTAGTATCATTCTGATGACAGTGACCAAAACTTAGACTCAGTTTACTACAGTAGTGAGGTGGAAAGTGAATCTAATGCGTGTTGAGGTTGAAATACAAAGGCATAGAAGAAGCAGTATAAATGAGACTTGTAAGGTCCACTTTTCTCCATGCAGTCAGGGTTCAAAGGGCATTTACTTGTCTCTTTATGTCCTCCTTAATAGGCTTGTTTTTTATTTTAGCGTTTTAATGGTTTGGAATATCAGTTTCATTCAAATTAACACCTAAAGTATTTAATGTTTATTTTGGTATATTGCTGGATGTGCACATTTTAGAGGATTGTATTATGACTCCACAGTTATCTGATTGAATCACAAATTGATCATGACATTGAAAATGTTATTTCTAATTCATCCCTTTTTCTTTTGTCTTTTTTTTATACTAAGACTCCAATGACTAGTTCCAATCAGAAACGCAGATCCATTCGACTCTTGAAGAAGGCAGCTACAGAAAGGAGAAGTTCAAATTCGAAGAGACGACGATCACGTGACATATTCTCTCACACCACAGTTAGTAGTGAAAATCATACCACCTCAACCCTGGCCTCTACATGTTCTTACAATGAATTTGCAGTAAGTATTGGTACCCATTCATAGCTTTCAACATTTACTGTGAATATTTTGCTTTGCTTTGAGATTATTTGTAGTTTTGTTGAATTGTTGTTATGTAAATTAATGACAGTATGCAAACTAACCCATATATTTACACAAATTTGATATATTAATGTAGAAACTTGGATAGTATTAAAACCATAGTGGAAAACATTTATTCCAGAAGTGGTGAAGCCAAAAACACTGCTAAACTGAAAAAGGCACTCCTTTGTAAATTGAATAGCAAATATATTAAATCAAGGTTGGGTTGGAGTGAGATTGCCAGCCCAATACATTGAATCAACATTGATGTTAAATATCTCTTTTGATCCTTACACCACCCTTGCAGAAAAGGTATGTTTCTTGTCATAAAGATTTTTTTTCTGCACTCAATCATTTTCTCTTATTTTCCAAAAAAAAAAAAAGCTTATGGCAAAAGCCATGCAATAAGGAGTCTAAAAATTAAGATGTGACAATGTAAGGGTTAATCAGTTTGTTTCTAAAAAACATTTTATTTCTGGTAGGGTCTCCTTTTTCTCATTTCTAAAAGTCATATTAGTTTCTAGCATGACACGATCAAAATTGCCAACATGCTTTTTCCCCCTGTATAATATATGAACATGTCTTACCAGATGTGATTAGTTAAGAAAAATATTTCAATTGGTTAAAACACAGCTTGCCTAATAAAAGATTGTCAACGATATGGCCAGTCGCCATCTTATTGTAAACAAGATTTGATCATTAACCCATGTCAACACTAACACGCTGCTTGAGATAATGCAAAAGATGTCTAAACCAAAATAATATCCTTGGTCTAGGTTTAGCCATGCTGCACAGTATTGGCAACAATTGTCAATAATAAGATAATCAACTCAGAGGAGTGATATCCTTGCTCCCAAAATTCTCTAGTATATATCGACAATCATTGTTGGTGTTATTATAATGTCATCGTTTTCTGAGCACACGATGCATCGTAATACATTTTTCTATCCAAATTATGTGAACTAAAAAAAAGATAGCACCAAAATCATAAAATGCGTTATATCTGGTGCATGCCATAGCATAAATGACAAGAATGCAAGGGGAACAACTCTTAAAGTGTCCTTGCTCATTATATAGTGAAAAACGCCGAGTTGATTATCTTGTGTATTGTATTATGAGAAATTTCTACATCAGGAATCAGGGACACCATACAAAAATATTTTTGAAAGTCAGAGTCTTTAGGGCCTGTCAATTTTTTAAATTTATGTGTCAATTACTAGAATAGGGTATGCCATCTTGTCTTTCAAAGCAACAAATAAAACCCCTTCCTTGCTTCGCCCGAAACCATCTCTGGCTTTAAAAATGTACCCGAGATTGTGGTAAAGGGATGTAATCAATAAAAATCCTACTTTATTTTCGTCCTTGTCAATTCACTTACTTGACTATTTTTAGGGCAGCTTTGTTTGCAAATTCATTCTTCTTTATTTTTCGATCAGTTGTGATTATTATTGACCAAACTTTACACTGGAGGCGAGGTGGCAGACTTCCATGGCGAAGATCATGGGTTTTAGTACGGCTTCAGGCTCTTCATTTTTTTCCTTGGGCAAGAAACTTTACTCCGTTTGCCTCACTCTACCCAGCTTTGCGCTACTGAAACCAGGTTACGTTCTGGCCCTATGAGCCTAAAAGGCTTAGAGACATATGCTTTACAGTGTTAGATCAATTCAGATATTGAAGAAAATGATCTAAATGGCGATAATGACATTGAATCTAGGATTGAAAGCCATGAAGAGATTGAAGGTTGAGGTGTCTCAACATCTTATTCTTATGAGTATGATTAGAGAAAGCATCGACAATAGAGTCGCAAAAGAGTATTTTCCAAGTAATAAAATCAGAATAAGTTTTCAAATTACAAATGATTTTTGTTATTGAAAGAGAAGACATTTTTTAACTGCTAGTTGATTTTTCATTATCTTGTATTTCTGTAGATCATAATCTTAATCTAATGTTATGTGTATCTTGCCCGTGTAAAAATGTTTATATGTTTGTAAAGCGCAGTAGAGCACTTGATGTGGATTTTTAGGCGCTGTAGAATTTTATTATTATAACTGATTTTTTAATATTTTTTTTCTTTTTCTTTTTTTATGACCACATTTTGAATCCCATCTATTTCCTTAGCATATGAGTGTAAATATATCGGGCAGTGAAAGGGTTGAAGATAGAATACTGTAATATATCCAACTATGGTTCGGTTAGAGTACCTACATTTGAATTTTATGTTGCTATCTAGATTTGTTTGTGAATTTCCTCCTATATTCTAGTGCTTGGGATTTTTCTACTCTTGAATATTTTGTCTTACTTTCTAAATTTTATTTTGACTCCTCTGTTTCTTGTTCACCTTCTTAACTCCTAAATAGCAACACATGTCAACTTCCAAAACATCTTCCCCTGAGACATTGAGTGGGTCCAGTTATAATAGCGAGGTGAGCATGCAATTTTTGCATGATTTAGCTCACTGGCACTACTTTGCATGTGTATTATGACTTTGTTGCCTTGTTTATGTATTGCAGTTATCTAATATCTTCTCTCTTTTTTTTAGTTTGATTTGCATGACATTTTTCAGGGTTCCCACTCATCAGGGAAAATCAGGGAAATGGGATTTTAGGGCTAGATATCAAAGAAAATCAGGGAACTCTGACTTGACCATTATAAGACTGCTAATGTCCAGACATTGTTCTGAAACGGCAAGATGCTTAAAATCAGTAAAGCTACAGTAAAATAAAAGCACTTGTTTTGGGTCTTCTTTTTTCTTTTTTAACTTTTACCTTTTAGCAGTTGCGGTGCGTTTCTACTTGAAAAGGTCACAGCTGTGGTTTTAGGGAAGAGGATTATTATTGAAGTGTGGGAACCCTGCTTTTTAAACCTTCCTAAGTGTATAAGTTCCCAATCAAAATTCTAAATTTTTTTTACATCATAAGGTCAGACACTTATCTTTCTAATCGGGGATTTTTTCTCACAAAACGTTTGATATTGTATTTTCAGCATTTTGAAGAAAATATAAAGAGACAAAAACATGGCCTCTAATAGCACTATTTCTTTGTCACATTGAGTCAATGTCAGATTGTTACACATTGAAGTATTTATTGATGGTTTGGTGTGATTGAATATGAACCCTCTCAGGAAAGGGTTTTGGGTTCATTTTAGAGTAGATTGCACTTTATTTTTATGAAACATTGATAAATGAGGAACTCATCACTTGTATTAATTTAACTGCTATGGTTTGTTTTTATTTTTTACTTTAATCTTTTTGGTGAAAGAGAAAGACGATTAATAATAATGTTACAAGATAGTTATTTTGTCTAATGATTAATTATTGTGCTATTCATACTTCAGTTTAGTTAAAAACCAAATTCTGTTAGGAAAGGGTTAAACAATAATGGTTGTGTGTGGATATTATTTTTTTCCTCCATTTGTAATCATGGAGTTGATATTTCTAAATAAAAACTATTCGATTTAGGCTCTGAATCAATATGGACTTGCCAGTGTTGTAAATGTACTGTGAGAAGTGAAGTTGTTTTTGTTATTATTTTGATTTTATCTAAGAAAAATAGATCAAGAAAAAAAACCAAAGATTGCCTTTATTTCAATTTGAACAAAACTTTGGTCATCTTTATTTTACAATTGAATTAGAATACCTGGGAATAACAAGGTGCAACAATCTTTGTATTATACAATAATTTTTTTGCCTTTTGATAATACTACTACTACCCCTGCTGCATGTGTTGTGACTTTGTTAGATTACATAAGTGTTAGTGGACCGCCAACCATTACGCTTTTGGAGGAATTATTACGATTTTTGAAAAAAGCTGTGGGTAGGGTCTCCTGTTTGTATTTGTGTTAACTATATTGATCATGTCATTTCTTCACACCATACAATGCGCTCCTAAAAACTACAAATTAAAACAGAAAGAGAGTGATAGAATTGAATTCACGCTTACTATATTATTATTGCTAAATAATAGAGGTCATTAACCTTGGGCCGTACAGAGTCAACAAGTATTTTTAATATTTTTTATGGTGGGTAAGTGGTAAATTATGCCAACTTATCATGGTCGTCGTTGCCAAAGCCTATCACTATCATCACGGCATTATTATCATTAAGCAATCTAACGATAATTTGACATCCCCTGAATATGATGCTCTTGTATCGCAAGTTACTTTCCTAGGTCAGGTATTATAAGCAGGTTTTTTTCCCCCTTATAATGTCGTGGAGCTGGAGGTATTTGGAGAAATGTGGCGCATACCGGTATAGCACCTTTTATTGATAACAGCATTTTTTATTACTTTTTTAAAAGACTTGTTTGCCCTTTGTAAATGTTGATGTCCTCTCCTTTATGGCACACCTTGTTGTGGTGGAGAGGCTTGAGTGATCTAATGACTTTGAGGGCTATACCAAACAG
>JARBEQ010037135.1:554-15441 GCA_030265355.1 Tritonia tetraquetra | reverse complement strand
GAGAGAGAGAGAGAGAGAGAGAGAGAGAGAGAGAGAGAGAGAGAGAGAGAGAGAGAGAGAGAGAGAGAGAGAGCACGTGTTGCTACCAGCCACTCTTTTAGATTGTATCAGTTGTGAAAACAATATTATCAGCAATATATCATGAAAACTTTTTTCATAAACATAGTATAAATCTCAGGGTGGGTAAGGGTTGGGCATATAATCCCTTTGCTCCTGTCGCCAGAACGGTGAACCAGAAACAATCATCACCTTACAGGTTTCCTCAATGTCATCCTTATCCGCCCCCAGGTGGCCCAGGGACTATATGAGAGTTTCATACCTGATAACATTGATAATCTAGACTATTACAAGGTCATAGTTGTAAAATAGTAAACACCACCACGTTGTCTTATTATAATAATTTATTATGATGTATGAATGATGGTCACAGTGTTTTATGATGAATGTACAGAATTTCCAAAACAGATCATTCATAGAAGTATCTTCATAAAACCCCATGCTATAATATATGATTAATATCCTAATATGAATATAGAACAAGCTTAGATATAATCTATATCGGCCCAGTGAATATATAACAATATATTTATGATTATAAATGTGGTAAACAGGTATTATCTGATTTATTTACGATGGAAAAAAAATTCCAATAACTTTTGTCCAAAATTAGATTTAATTTCCTTTTTGTAATATTTTGCAAAAAGTAGTATATGTAGACCACCCTGCAGCATTTAAAATTGTGGAAATGGATAGGCCGGAGCCGTCAGACACCCATCTCTCCTTGGCAACTCTCTTCTCACTTCTGTATTCGCCAGCTGGTACTTGAGTCTGTCTTCATCACTTGAATGTCTGTGACTTTCAATTTCCTTCTTCTGTTGCACATTTCTAGGACTTTTTGGTAACTCATGGTTGAATTTTCTTTTGTTTCCTTCCAATGACCTCTTCAGCAGTGGAGCGAAGTGTATCAGTGATATTGATATTGTTTGAACGAGTGTCGACATCGTTATCAATTAGATTGAGGGCTGCAAATTTCCCACCTACCGTTACCTGAAATATTTCCGCTATGTTTTGGTCTTTTAATTTGTCAAGATCAAAACGCATGCGGGGGTTCTTCTTTGGACGCCTGGTCAGGAGTTTTAGTTTGAAAGTGGCCAGCACAAGATCAAGGTCGCTGCCAATATCGGCACCAGGGAATGTTCTTGTTTTCGCCTTGTTGATGCTCAACTTAAAGCGCTGTGGTGTCAGTATGAAGTCGATCTGGTTGTGTGTTTGTTCATCAGGTGAATGTCATGTAGCAGTTCGTGACATCTTTTGTGGGTGCAAGTTATTTGCAAGGGTAAGTTTGTTGGTCTTGGCAAAATCTGATAGTCGCAAGCCTCAATCCTGTGTCTGTCCTAGTTCAAAACGACCCACTGTTCCCGCCCATTAATCATATGCATCAATTCCCACCCTTGCATTCCAGTCTCCTTAAATTATAATGATATCATTCTTGGGTATCCTTTTGATCTCTGCTTCAAGGCCATCATAGAAATCTGCCTCATCATCATAATAATAGAACTTTATTGTCCAAGATACATGGAAAATTGTGTTAGTTTACATTGATATACCAGTATACATTAAGAGAAGGATTTTACAAAATATACATAACTCATACTCACTAACGCACATATACATTCCTTACACACCCTCGTGAACACACGCTCATCAAAGCTCTCTGTTTATAAACAACAAAACACATACAAACGCTTTATTAAATATACATTGTTGATATAGTAAATTTAATAGTCTGAGGTTGGTGCAATACTTGAATAATCGTTATATTATGAGGCTGTGCATCGATGCGGATGGAAATCAATCTGCTGGAGATACGGGAGGTGCATTCAATGATGGATGATATGTTCTCTTTCTTTACTATAATTCTACTCCGTGTTGATGGTTGCTGTCATCACCGGAGAACCAGATTTTTGTGACCCTCATTCGTTGTTACTTCTCCAAACCATGTCCATCTCACTTCACACAGTCCTACCACGTGCCAAAGATAGTCGCTGAGTTCATTGATAAGCTCTGTTGTCACCTGTACCTCTGCCTTGTCGTGGCGTGACAGCTTGCGTGCCCCTCGGTTCCAGACTAAAACTGGTACATTGGACCACCGTGGATCCAAGACACCATCCGTCTGTAAGAACATAATTCAACCACCAGGACATGAGACACCTGCCAAGACCACGACGTGTGTGGTGGAGGTAAGGACTCCCCTTTCCAAATCACGGTACAAGGACAGAGTAGTGGATTGGTTACTGTGGCTGGTATAGCTCGGAGAGGAGATGGCCGCTGCCGAGGTTATTTAGCCCACTGATAGGACATGATAAGAAAGAAGAAACACAACTATACCGGATCGGCCGAGGCCCGGATCAACAACGACCGCGCGTACCACTGTCTACACTCCAGGGTGGGCGTGACAAATATCAAACTGCCCAAAGATGTAATAACAACTGGGACATGGAATGTCCGCACTCTGTATGCAACAGGAAAAATAACAGAGCTTATCAATGAATTTAGACTATCGTTGGCACACAGTAGGTGGGGGGGTGGAGTTGGTAAAATATCGAAAGGCGCGCGCGGCTGGGTGTCCCTGAAAATTATCAGTGGTAATCCTTGCAAGCTTTTTAAACTTTGCCTGGTGCCTTGCAGGCTTTTGGGACTTTGCCTGGTGCCTTGCAGGCTTTTGGGACTTTGCCTGGTTCCTTGCAGGCTTTTTTTGGAGCTGGAGTGCTTGCACCCATGCAGTTTACATAATTTAATTAACCAGCGTTTGCTTTGTTCATTTTGTCAGAGTACACATCGAATGCTCTGAGTTCACTGGATGTGCTTGATGGTATGAATGGGTTTATACCGGAAGTCAAGTATCCTAGGACCCCTGGTCGGAAACCTCTTCCTGAAGAAAATCCTGGAAATGCTTGGTAAGTAGATAAGTATTCCCAAAGCCCTTTAGGCTCATATGGCCGGAGCTTAAACCGGTTTCGGTAGCGTGAAGCGGACAAGTGACAAATTGTCACTTCTTGGATAGACGCTGGTCTATCATAGAATACTTTCCCAAATCTCATTTAAGAACTGGTAACGCTCAACTGGTCAGCGTGGTCAAGCTACATCGATCGTGATTAGTGTCTGGACGGGTGACCACTCAGGCCCTGTGCCCCTAGGTAAGGCACTTAACTCTGCTTACCTCACTCGACTCAGGTGTAAGTGAGTACCCGTCCGAGGGCAGCGAACGTTCTTGTCAGAATGCTAGTGCTGAAGCGCCTAACAGGCAGCTCGCTCTGTATACTCCTCATGGAGTTGAGAAGGATACAGGAGTGTTATGGCCTGCTGGGGGTGAACTGTATATTGTAAAGCGCATAGAGCATGATGAACTTTGTGGATATACGCTATATAAGTGATGCTTTATTTTTACTTTTACCCTGTTTGACCCATAGGTGGGGAGGGGTATTGGTGGAGGGGGATGTCTTTGTGGAGTGGTGGGATATATTCTTGTCCTATTAGAGACATACCAACATTAACACAAATATTGATTACAACTTTTAAAACTATTTGTCCAGGGCATGGCTGTGCGACATTCAAGGATCACCGGAAGGAAAGTTGTATGGCAAGAAGGTGGCCATTAAGGATAACACAGCTGTGGCAGGTGTACCCATGTCTAATGGGAGTCACATCCTTGACGGCTATGTGCCGGAATATGATGCAACTGTTGTTACGCGCATCTTGGATGCAGGTACGTATGTACGTGAGTGACTGACAATGAAATAGGGTCCAATAAGCTAGAAGTATCATTCGTTGCAGATGGCTGCAGATTATCACAAACCAGGAAATTTACGGAGAGAATAGGACTTGCTTTTAACCAGCAGTGTGACCAGACTATGTAGCAAGAATGGGACTGACGCTACCTCCTCGGGGTGTGTGGAGTGTTGATTTTATTGTAGTGGTTTCTTCCCCAGATGAGAATGTCTGTGTCGTATTTGAATGTATGAATGAATTTGATAGATCATTTTCCAGGAATGTTTGTAATACTTTCAATAGCTTTGTATATCATAATATTGTGCCGAAGTATATGTAACAGACTATGGAACATTCTTTGGAGACATCTGGTATATATAGATGGGTATGAGGCAGGTCGGAAGGTGCCAAAGAACGGGTAAAGATCATGACCTCGGCATAAAGCAATGTAGCAGCCAAAATCAAATTGTTGATTACGGATTTTACATTTTACAGAGGTCTTGTCGGATTTCTTAAATGGAATCTGATTTTTTCATGACATTTGCAAATATACAGGAATAGCAAAAATGCCTTGCTTCAATTCTTTTTCTATTCATGAAACTCTTTGTTCCTCCAGGTGGGCGAATTACCGGGAAGACTGCAGTTGATGATTTTTGCTGCAGCGCCATGGGATTCTCCTCTATTGACAAATACATACATTTACCACAGACACCGCATTTGAGGGTTGGCGGATCAAGTGGCGGCTCCGGTGTGCTGGTAAGAAGTAGTCACATGAGATGTGCGTTACATGCGCTTTTCATGTTTGTCTGAGGTCGTTCACTCGAAAGATACAGGATGACCAATCTTAACGCGAGTCACAGAAGGGTGGTCACAGAGTTGGAATTGCCTGTTCTTTCCTTTTTACAAAGATGAACTATGGTAAGGAGTCATTAAACGACAAGGTTAGCATTTGTTAGAATGGAGGCCTTTGGCATTCATCTTCGTTTTCTTCATCGTTCCTTCTGATGAACCTCATGATTGTAGTTGGACGTCGGCAAAGAAGGCTGTAGTCCTCCGCAGGTCCTCTGCCTCTCCATACAATTTTGTTAGCAGGTGCGTGTTTGCTGGCCAGTGCTTCCTCCTGACCTGAGTATAATTTGGGCATGATATAAGGACGTGGGCTGTGTTTTTAGGGCTGGTGCCAAGGGACATAGTGGGGAGTGGCCAATATTGAATTTAATATGATGTTCTTTGAGTCTATTGTGTCCTCTTCTGAGGAAACTGGATAGCTGTTCTTGACCTTGTAGATCATGGTGGCATCATTTTGGGGGTACATGGGGTGTTTTTCTTTCCAGTTTTGGGCAAACCTGCTTTTAATGAGGGCGTTCTGTTCCAAAAAGGTACTTTTATTTCAGATTGTCCCAATTCTGCTTCTTTTGCAAGTAGATCGGCTCTTTCCTCAACAGGTTTACTGCTGCCAGAATGGCCCTTTCTTCAGCTTTGTGAATGCTGCACATTGAGCAATTTGTTGGGATATGAAAGCTATTTGGTCTTCTGTACGTCCATATTGTCTGAAACCAGCTTGTTCATTCATTATGATGTTATTTGATTCCATGTGCCAGATTAAGCGTGTGTTGATTATTCTTTCCAGCAGTTTTCCTAGGCAACTTGTTAGACTAATAGGCCAGTAACTCTTTGCTTTGTTTCTGGGTTTTCCATCCTTTTTAATGGGGATCATAATAGCCTTTTTTCCAAATTTGTGGTAGTCTGGCCAGTTTCCAGCAGGTATTGAACATTTGCTTCATTTTCCTTTTAGCTTTTTGTCTTAAGTGAAGTATCATATCATTAGTAATGTCATCGGGTCCTGGGGCTTTGTTAGATTTTAGGGATTTCTTCTTTGGATTTTGAACATTCATTCACCTGGCATCTCTATTGCTAGATCTTTAGATGCTTTTAATTTATTTCTGAACTTGTTGTTTTCTGTTGTAATTTCTAATTCTTCCACTTTTTGGTATTGTTGAATGAAGCAGTTTGTTGACTGTTTCGTGTTTAGTGTTTTACCTTCCTCATCCTCCACTGCTGTTGCCTCTTGGCTGTTTTGTTCTCCGTTTAGAGCTTTTGTTAAATTCCAAAGCTTTCGTCCATCCATGTCATTGTTTTCCTCTTTGGTTTAGCCTCAGCAGCCTTGTATGCTATTACATTTTCGTTTGTTCGATTTTCTTCTGCTTTCTCACTGATTTTGGACACGTCTTCATTTAATATCTCTAGTTCTTCTGTCCACCCAGGGAAGTAATTTTCCTTGCTCCTCTTGGAATTGTCTCCTTGGCAGAATTTAGGATGGCTTTTGTGTATTGTCTTGCTGTTTTGTCAATCATTTTGGATTTACAATTTAACTTTTCCATAAGAGTATAAGAGTATCAGTGAGTTCTGAGAATCTTGCCCAATTTGCCTTTTTTTAGTTCCATCTGGGAATTGTTGAATTTTCATTATTGGGTTGGTCTTCTTTTATTTTTGTTAGGGCAGGTCGGTGGTCACTACCTGCTAGTTGGTCTTTTATTTCTTGTGAGGCTTCCGCTATGATATCTGCAGACAGGAAGGTGAGATCGGATGACGAGGCCTATATTTCCACACTCTTGAGAAAAATGTGTGAGGATCTTCATTAAAAATAAGTTAGAGATTACTTTCTTTTAGCCAATTTTCTAGGTCCTCTCCTCCATCTCGAGTCCAGATTTGGGCATCCCCAACTTGGTGAGTGGCTATTAAAATCGCCTACGACAATAACGTTTTTACTCTGTAGAGTTAGGTTTTCCAGTTGTAATGGTTCAGTTGGTGGACAACAGCAATTGAATAGGGTGTATTGTAATTTTGTTTTGGTAAACTTGATTTCTTTCATTGATCTCAATATCATTAAATTTGCAGCTATGTCATTCTTTACTGGTGTGAGAATGCCTCCTTTGTATCGTTCTTTTCTATCTTTTCTGAAGCATTGGTATCCCCTTATGGAGAATCTGATTGAGTCATTCAAATGTATTTCTTGAATGCAAGCAATATCCATCTTATCCTTTTGTAGTACGTAGGTAACTGCTTGTTTGTTTGTGTTGAAGCCCTTCTGCATTCCATTGTAGGATCTTCAGATTCGGGTGTTCCAATAGCTCTTAACCTTGGTTCGTCCATCCTGGTTCCTCGATGGGAAGGCAGGGTACAACCAGATCGTCTGGGTGGGCACTATATCACTACATCCGACAGGATTCCACAGACTTCATGCCACATCTTTGTACGTCAAGGTTGTTCGTCGTTAGAGGGTAATTTGCTTATTGCCGTAATTTCAGGGTTCAATTGTGACGCCTTTCCTGATTATTAGTGCCTCTCGGCTCAACGAATCCATCTTCAGCACTGCTTTTTTTCTGGAAGTGCTTCCATAGCCTTTTATCTTCTCAGATTTGACCTGTAAGGCAATTGCGATTTGAAATCAGAGTTTTCCTTCTCCTATTTGGATTGCTGTCCCCAGCAGCGAGCTTCAAATACCTGGGTTAGGGTTATTTATGGGCACCCATAATCGCCCGATGGTTACTTCATTGGACTTGTGAGACATTTTTTAGAAGTAATTGCACACTCAGTTACCCCTCCTCATCCTCCATGACCATCGCCAATTGGTCTGCGACTGTTTATTTCAGCGAGGCCTTATTCACTGCTTACCTCAATATCAGAAGGCTGTTCCACTATCCGCCACCTGTGGACGCGCTGGGTCGGGGATGGTCGCCTAGTGCTTTGCTCAGTGGCATCCATCTGAGATGTCGTTAAAAGACAAGGTTTGGTTAGCATTTGGTAGAATGGAGGCCTTTGGCATTTGTCTGAAATGACATCCCGACATTCGGACTAAAATTCCGGGTGGAATATTTACGCAAGTAATGTTTAAGCATAAAACAACGAGAGAAAGCTGCAGTGAAATTCAGTATATCACCTCCACTCCATCCCCCGCACGAAATGCGTCAGAGAGAATGGTTTGGATTGAAAATTCCAGTCGCGTTATGTGACAGGGTCTACTGTTTCTTATAGCTAAGGGGTTTAGCACAAAGGTAACTGTTATGACCAACACCCGAACAGCGCATTAAGATGAGACTGCTATTTAAGTTTCAGGCACAGTGAACTGATCACATGTTTTCCGTATCTACCTGCTTATTCAAAGTTATTTCAAGTATTTGGCTGGTTACCACATTGTTTAACTTTGAAAACATTATGCCTATTCAATTAATCTGGTGTCCTAAAAACATTTGGTTGTAAACAATTGCCTAGACTGTTGATTGTGTCATGTTTTTATGTTCCCATGTTTAGGTAGCAACAGGGGATGTGGATCTTGCCATTGCTGCTGACCAAGGAGGCTCCATTCGAATTCCTTCTGCCTGGTGTGGGGTGGTTGGTCTGAAGGCCACACATGGGCTGATACCTTACACAGGAGTCATATCTATTGAACCAACCATTGATCATGTGGGGCCGATAGCAAGAAATGTCACTGACTGTGCTCTTTTCTTAGAGGTATTTAAGCAGAGTTTACTTTGGGTCCATTACGTACTTACATATCATATCATTTCATTATGATATAAACATGGCAACGCCTCTCCCGTGCTTCTCTTCATCTCTCCTTTTCTCTGTTTTACTCTCTCTCTCTCTCTCTCTCTCTCTCTCTCTCTCTCTCTCTCCTCTTCCCTATCTGTCTTTATTATTCGATATCCGTCTTCCACCCTTTCTTTTTTCTTCTTGCTTCCACTTTTTCTCTCTTTCGCATTCTCCAGATTCTTTGCAGATTTTTAGCAGGGCGCTGATCATGGCCTCCCCTCCAGCTTGTAATAGTTCTGCCGGAATGTTGTCAACCCTTGACCCCGGATTCTTTGCAGATTTTTAGCAAGGCGCTGATCATGGCCTCCCCTCCAGCTTGTAATAGTTCTGCCGGAATGTTGTCAACCCTTGCTGACTTCGCCTTTTTCAGCGATCTTATTGTTGCTTCCACTTCTGTATCTATGGGGACATTGAGAACTTCTGGATTGCCTATGGTTCTATGGTTGTGCAGGTTGGATCAGTATTCTCTTCAGAATGTCATGGTCTTGTGTGTCCTCAATTGTTGAGCTTTTTCCCTGACTTTTGCGTGTCAGATCTTTCACCAGCTCATAATGAAATGCCCTCCTGCTAGTTGTTCTTTTTGGGGTTCTTTTCAATTTCTTGGCATTGCTCATTGATCCATTTCTTTTACCTCTATCATGGATTTTTTTAAAATATATTTGTTGACTGCCTTGATTAGTCTTTGTCTTTAACACTCTGCGTTTAATTGGTCGATATTTACCAAGGATTTCGTTTGCTGTCTCTGTTACAGTTATCTATGTTGAAACTATCCATCGTTGTATCTATGGCTATGTTATCTGGGCTGGATGGTGCAAATTTGCCTCATATCATTGCTTGCAAAGCTTCTGCTCTTTCTGGATCCTTCATCTTCCCGAAGTCAAAATTTGATTCTCGTATTACTTTGCTTGCTGACTTTCTTTAAATTCTGGATTCATTCACAAAGAATAAGAAATCACTCTCAATCAATATTATTGTGTGTTAAACTGATAAAATTATGTGTAATGTCAAATAATCTGTAATCTGATAATACCTGCTTCCAGGTACTCGCTGGAAATAACGGAGTAGATCCTCGCCAAAGAACAGACATCGTGGTGCCAGAATACAGTAAGATGGTAAGAATTGTGTCTGTTTCGTCTTTCTCAATCAATTACACCCTGACCAATGTTCCTTCTATTTTTATCTAGTCTGTGTGCGTAAATTTGTGGTGTTGTGCAAAGTTTGACGAAAAAATGCCAATCGTGTGCATGAAAATTAACGTTTGGCAAGAAAAGTTAGTTTTGTGTGTGCTGTTGTTTTTCATTGGTGTACGCAGACATTTCTCAACTTTGCACACCTTTTCTCTGTGTTGTGCGCGCGCACAGCTTAGAGGGAGCACTGTCCCCGACTTATATTTTTCAACATTTACTTTTGCTTGGCCCCCCTTCAGTTTTTGCATCTTGATAATACTAAGAAATAGTTAAAACAACCTTTGTAAGTGTGTGTGTGTGTGTCGGGGGAGGGTCATAGTGTAGCGCAAACACTTTCGCTTTGTCTCAGGTCTTGTCTATTCCTTAAGGAATCAAACCCCATCGGAGATGGTCTGTAATTTCGGAGGTCCAGCCTATAATGAGTTACCAAGGGCGTAAAACTAACAACTTTAAACACCGAGGCCAATCCTTGAAAGAGCATTGCAATCCCCAACCTGCAATGCAGCCTGGAAACCTGTGTTGTGTGTTTGTCTGTTTGTGTGTGTGTGTGAGAGAGAGTGTGTGTGTCTGTGTGTACAAAAAAAGGATAAATATACGACACACTTTAGAGCCCCACGACACAGAGTGAGGCACAAGACACAAGGTTTGCAGAAGATTTGTCATTTGTTCAAAACAAACGTCTATAGTGCAATGACTGAAAAAAATAAGTGTATGAAACCTAGTTTATGTAATATTGTGTTTAACAGCATTCCCATTTATTCAAATAAGTCTTGTACTAATTTAAAGAGTGTGGAACGATTGTTAAATGACTTCTCCACTGCACTGTCTGTGACCAGTAAACTGTTTACTATTTTCTCAAGTACATATTTAAACTGTGTTGTGACACTCTTCTGCAGCTGGAGAATAAAACGAACTTCACTCTCGGGTTACTTCAAGAAGGCTTTGAGAAATGTGATTTGGACGTGAAAACCCTTGCCAGAGCATTCGTGGACAAGGCCTCTGCCTGTGAACATCTGACGTGTATCGATGTGTCTGTCCCACTTGTTAAACAGGGTATAATATCATAATATCATGAGTTATTTCCCTTACTCTTGCCTCCTTTAGTATTGTATATTTCCAATTTTTGGTACAATAAGTGATAAAACGAAATTACACAGAGAAAAGTTGTGAAGAAGAAGGTCGTCATATATAAGCAAAGTGTCAATCATTTAGAAATAGTCGTACACATGTTTACACTTTTTTTTACTGTATAGAATAATTGAATTTTGTTTTTAATCATGAGTTTGAGCATCTGACTTTGGCTTTTTGGGGAAAGAGTCTAGCAGCAGGCGCTGAAATGACCTTACTTTGTCGATAGTGCCCTAAAACACCAAAACAAACAAACATTCACAAATTGGAATCAGTAATTCAAACAAAATAAAACCATCGGGCATGGAAAGAGAATAGTTTAGAATTTTCAAATACACCTAGTGGCACTAGATATGTTCATTTGTAGTTACTGTCCTAAATAGATATAGATAAGTATCACTATTTGCCTTTTCTGGGGAGGCGATGTTAATTGTTATATTATCTAATTTCTTTGTTGTGTACCCAACAGTCCATGCAGCCTTCCTCCCCATGTTCGTGCAAGGTGCCAAGAATTGTTTGGCTCTAGGAAGTAAGTAGATTGCCAATGGGTGTCTTTCAATCCATTTTTATTAATCTATTCGTGTGATGTACAACTGGCAGTTTGTTAGACTGTCTTTCTCTGTAATAATACAGTCGACTCTGATTCATTGAAAATCAGTTAATCGCAGTTTTCCCCAAGAAACAGAATTGATTAATTCTATATAAAAGCCACTGGTCACGCGCAACTTCGGATAACGGCAACAGTTTTACTGCTCCCGTTGTATTGCGGTTAACCGGAGTCGACTGCACGTTGAATTGTGAAGCAACTGTAATTTAGTTATGTATTTGACGTCTGTTAAATGTAATTTGTAGTGGTCGGTGATTCTATGTAATTGATGTACCTACCTTTGTTTAATGTATATTGATGAAATACATTATAATTTCCTTCATGTATTAATATTGCCCAGAGTGGTAGAACCTCTCAGTTTTTATCAATAGCTGAGGTGGTACCCAAAAGGGCTACAGTAATTTATTCATTGGCCTGTCTTTGATTAATACTTCTCAGTGTATTGTTCATGGTGCCAGTAAAGAGTTGTGGACACAGTGGGCTGATCACTTGTTTGTCTGAAACTCTCTGATCCAAAGCATTTCCTGCTCTGTGTTCAGTCATGTTTGATGGTCGGGATGCCTGCATTGATGGCAGGTATCTTGTCTGCCTTTCATGATCGAAAATAGGGCTGCTCAGCTGTATTAATGTGATTTGATCATACAAATAAACAAACTTATTAATATGGCTCCACAGTGGGTTGATCACCTGCTTGGCTTAATATCTTGATCCAGAGAAATCCAGACTCATTGTGCTGGCCCACACTGTAATGGTAAAAGGGAATTGGATAAGAAAGAAAGAAAGATTAATATGGGTCATAGTGGGTTGATCACCTGCTTGGCTTAATATCTTGATCCAAAGAAATCCAGCACTCATAGTGCTGGCCCTACACTATAATGGTAAAAGGGAACTGGATAAGAAAGAAGCCTTATACTTATACCTAGACCTGTTGACAAGTTGTTTATCCAAGGGAAGTAACTCTGCATGTTGTATTAGAAAGAAAGATTAATATGGGATACTTTACCTTACCTTGAACAGATGGCATTTTAAAATTTCAGCAACAGCCCAATTTATGGATGGATTTCACTCCACCAGTCTGACAAAGGCTATCCAGCAAGGATTAAAGAGTTCTGGTCGTTATTTTTCGGTGGGAATGAAGCAAATCACTGTGATGGGGGAAATTCTCAACCGTCGTTATGGCAACCACTACTACTCCAAGAGTCGGAACATTATCCTACAGCTACGTCATGAGATCGACAAAGCGTTGGCCGGATGTGACGTTTTGGTGATGCCCACCCTTACCAAAATGCCACAGAAAATAGTGACGACAACAAATAACGAAAAGGAGGATCTCAAAAGTAAATCGTTTATTTTTTGTATGATACCTCTTGTTACCTTTCATACATCCTATCATTTTCTACTTTCTTCGTGGCAGTCTCTCTAACCTAGGATCTCCTACTCAAATGTACGTCTCCAAATTTGAAGATGTGATTGTCCAGGACAGGGCCTTGACATTTCTGAAAAATCTAGTGTAAAAATTCTCCATAGGATCGAATCCAAAATCTTCTCATTTATAAACAATGAAGCTATTCACTCGACCACGGGGGCCCTCTAACAAAATAAACATTTGTAAAATAGGGTTTATAACAAACAAGCAAAAAGGCTCGTTCTTCGAACGGTAACGGTACTTATGAGTTATGAAGGAAGGGGTGGTATGGTGTACGGTGGAAGTTCATTTCAGCTTTGCCATCTTGACAACAATTAATGTTTTCATTGCACTCCAAACCCTCTACCTGTATTGCAATGTGTGAACACCAGGTAAAAAAATCATAACGTCTGACCAAAAATTTAATGTTAGATACTATTTCGCTTTGAAGATATTCAAAGCATCAAATCTACATTTATATAATTTTTTCCCATGAATTACATAATATTGTACTGTAAATCGAAAGTCATGCTTTAAAATCTGAGTAAATACCAAATTGGAAACTTTATGCGTTGACCCAAAGAAGCCAATCTGACAACAGTCACCTCGGCGTGAAGAAATGAATGTCCGCACCAAAGTGAATGTAAAGGAGATTCCTGAGGCCTTAAGCTTTTTAAAAACAAAATTTATTGCCTTAACATTGTACGTTCTACTTATTATACAACAGTCTGACTAAAACAATAATTTATGACAGTAATGGATAGATTTTTGAAGATTGTCGTTTATGAGAAAATCTGTGACAAAAATTGGGCTTACTCGTTTATAGATATAGATATACAGGAGCGTTGTCAGAGTGTGAGACCGATTAGGGTGGTGTGGTGTTACATGGCATAATTTCAGTAATACTTTATCTGCTTCTATACTTTGGTTAACTATCATATCATTCCATCTGCACCAGGGGCTTTCTCAACTTTTGTTTTCTTCTTTGCGCTTATTAGTTCTGCCTTTGTTATTTCTCATTCATTATTAGTACTACCATTTTCATTAGGTCTGTTATTGTTATTTAGGCTGTTGTTCTCTGTATTTTCTATATTAGTTACGTTGGTTGGGTTATGTAGACTTTCAAAATATTCTCTCCACACTTCTAGTAGGGTATTTCATAATTATTTTTAACCACTTCTCCTTGTTTATAATAGTATCATGATGAATCGTCTTTTTGGAAAGCATCTTCCAATCTGATATCGGTGTGATGTTTAAAGGATGAAGGGACAAATTTTATACACATCAAACAATTGTTGTGTTCCGATATTTTGGTGACTTTTTTTTATTGAAGTTCGATAGTAATGTAAATGCTAAATGCAGTCCACCACCACTGCATAATCATACGATACAATTTATCACACATCTCTACCTTTTTTAATTCAATGAAACCATTAACAATATTATTATTTGCGATTTGTTTATTTCCAGAATATCTTGACGAAAGCATTTCCATGATAGGCAATACAGCTTTTGGCAATATGACAGGTCACCCTGCCCTGACCATCCCTCTTGGAAAGGTCGGTGACCCCTCACAGCCTGGACTGATGATTGTGGGGAAACACTTCGATGAGGTCAAGGTCTTACAAGTTGGACGGGCACTGGAGAAAATTGTCCAAGCTTCTCTGTGATTGGGAAATCTCCAGCTTTTGTCTTAAGGATTTTTAAAAATCTTCTTTTTGTTTTCTCAAGAAAGTATTTGTTATATCTACAATATCTGAATCGCTGACATAATCAATAATTGAAGGCGGTTCACTTTAGTAAAAGATTACTCTATGAAATATGCCCAGAGTGGTAGAATCTTCCAGTTTTTATCAATTGCTGAGGGGGTACTTACAAGGGCCACAGTAATTTGAAAGATCAACATCAAATCTGAAGGTCTGGAGGTAGGATTTTGAATCTTGTATTGTTTAAATCTGTGTTGTATCCAATGGTTTATAAGAACAAAGACTTTCTGTCGCTGGTTATTAAACAAAGAGATGTCACCCAAAAATGTGGGTGAATTCAGTCCATAATAAATTTTGCATAGCAATGGATCCCTTAAGCGTCCAACATTGTTATGTGTCCACTCTCCGCTTCTTTCAGGGTTTTTTGGGGGGTTTTTTGTTTTGTTTTGGGGTGGTTTTTTGTGGGGGGGGGGGGGGGGGGGGGGGGTGGAAA